>WNGS01165339.1:14658868-14681966 GCA_020271785.1 Procambarus virginalis | reverse complement strand
CAAGAGCAGCTACCTCCATGTTGGTTCTTGCTGCTCGGTGATTGCCCACCCTTAGGGGGTTCAGCTGAGGAGGTCTTACTCCTGTTTGCCCTTGGGTAGGAGGTAGGTATTCATTGTGGCTGAGTGCACGAGGTACTGTGCAGCTGTTGTATACACAGAGCCACTGGTTCTGTGTCACCTGGAGACATTGTGCTTTTGCGGGGTTTTTCTTTGTTTTGCTTTGATTTGCCTGGTGGGTTCTGTCTTGTGTGGCTGTAGGACCATTGTGGATTTTGTGGCCCTCCACTAGGTCCCCGTGCTTGCACACGTCGCAGGGGTTCAGCTTCTAGTTGTTTGCTTGGTAACTGGGATAACTGGTTAGCAGTACCTCACCTGGGCTTCCCTTAGCAGTCATCTTAATATAACTTTCGTCGGGCATGACGCAATACTGCGTCATCCGTTTACTGGCGGTAGTCTCGGGGATGACGCAATGCTGCGTCATCCACTAAAAATAATCGCCAAAAATCAGGTTTTTATCCAATTTTTTGGAGACTGGTTTTAAAATGCACGCCTATGTCTTCCCTACACCCCTATGTCATGTTCAACACACAACACTGAAGTGGTAAGTACAAAGAATGTTTGTAGTGTGTAGGAGTGTAGCTGGAAGGCGTCTGGGCGCTCACTCGCGGCTAACGCGTGGCCTGTCTTCAACTCGTCGGCGGTTGGAGCGTGACCAGGTTTTTTATTTTATATGCTAATGTTCCTCTAGAGAATTCTATTGCGAACCCATCGATACCAAAATGAAAGCCCTAGGACGAAAATTGAGGTGACCAGAGTGAAAAGAGTGAACACATTTTATCGCTTTTGCGTGCTCCTGGGTAACTCGTTCACACTTTCTCTGTTTGCTGCGGGTAATTAGCCGGGCTTTTGGCGTTTATATGCATTTAGTGCTGTAGAGAATTCTATTGCGAACACAATGATACCAAATTTAATCTCGTAGGACGAGAATTGAGGTGACAAAGTTGAAGAGAGTATACACTTTTCAGAATTACCGTGCGCTCCCGTGAAACGCTGGGACCCATATCGCATAGTTGAGGGGTGGCGCGCTGGGTGAGCCAAAGTGTTAAGGGCCCTGGAAACCCCCTTTGGGGCTCAGTGGTCCAATGTAGGAGACCTCTTGCGTCCCACCTCGCCTTGTGAGAGCTTGAAGGTTGCTCTGTCCCCTTCTCTCAGGGTGACACTCAAAGTCTGCCTCCGCCTTGCTGTCTGTTGGGGTCAATGACACCTTGACCCGAAGTCCTGAGAGTGTTGTTCTTTGCTTGTACTCTATTCACCCAGTCCACCGAGACTGATAATCGGGTGCAGACAGCTTTAGCATTGCATTCGAGGTTTAGGTTGCAGCAACGTGCGAGGTTGGTTGCCTCTCCGGATGCCCCGCAGCTGCCCCACTGAATTATACTAGTAGTGAGATTTAGACGGCTTTGGGAATTGCCCCTTCCAGATCAGCGGTGGAGGCATTCGAGCCTGGTCCTCCTGCTGGAGCTTTTGGGCCACGTCAGCGGGCCCCCTTCATCACTGCTTTTCCGGTGGACTGCATTTTCTCCAGAGGCAGAGGGTTTGAAGGACGGCTAGGGCCCGGGTACTGACATGGAGGATTCTGGGGCTGGGGCTGGGGGGGAGTTGACTTGGGGGCACCTCAACCACACTTGTCCCTGCTTGGGTATGCTTTGGCCCCACTTGTCCCTGCTTGGGTGTTTGGTACCCTCAGCATGGGGCTTGTTATAGGGGGAGGGGTTTTGTGAACGTCTGCCCTAAAGGGGTTGTGCCAGGTCTCAGGGTTCTTTCGGTCGTCGTAAGCCAGTAATGCCAGATTTGGGCCTGGCCCTCATACAGAATCGTTGGCTTAGTGATCGCTCTGAGCATCGGTCGGGCTCTTTTAGGGGTCTTCAGCCTGTTGACGGTTCGCCCTGTTTGCGGGGCGGTAGGAGGGAGGCTCATGCTGTTTGTTCTCGCCTGGTCCCACGATTCGTGGGCAATTTGGGTCATTTTCCTCCGGCGGCGTTGCTTCTTTCCTTCTCCTTCGGGGGGATTGGGGCTTGCGGGGTGGGCCTCTTTCCCTGCGCTCTGTCAGGTCGTCCTGGAGTGGGTTTCTCGCCTGTTTTCAGTTTCGAAACTGGACTGGGCAGATCTGCGATTCATACTGGCCTTGTCCCATCTGATCCCCTGGGTCTTTTGCCCCTAATTTCAGATGACCACTCTGTCTCGGGGCCCGGCTGCTTTTGGCGCCGGGTACCTGGATGGTGTCTGGTCCTCCGAGATGCGTATTAGCACGTCCCGATTAATCTGGTGTTCAGAGACTGGCTCGGGGGAGTGACACATACCGCTTTCGTTGCCTTCCTTCCAGTTTGGATCTGGCACCTTGTGTGTCCACACGCCTTAACCGGGTCTTGCTAACCCGTTTGAGTTCTGGCTTACCTCGACGATTGGCTGGTGTGGGCTCCCAGCCAATTCGTGTGTCTACTCGCCGGGGATTTGGTTCCTTACCAGCTTGCCAGGTACGGGTGTACTGGAAGAGTTTCTTACCAGCTCGTCTTGGTGTACTGGAAGAGGTCCCATTTGGTTCCATGTCAGGTTCGGACTGGGCTTGTGTGTCTTGAGTCTTGTGTGGGACTCTTGGACCACTTCCTAGTCTTTCCCTCTGGCGGCGTTATTGTGGCTGCGGTCTCGCTTAAGACTGTTTTTGGAGGGCACCCGGGTGACACGTCGGTTGTTTTTGCGGAGGTGCAGGACCCTGATCTTGGTTGTGCTGGTCTACCCGTCGGGTCGGATCTGGCTTCGGTGGATGTCCTGGTTTCTTCAAGGGCGTCCCTTCCTCCGCTCTCGTGATTGCTGTGTTCGGATCCCAGGAGCCTTGCGTCGGCTGCTGCGTTGCCAGCTTCCTCTGAGGGTTTTTTCAGGGTTCTATGCCCTGATGCTTCCCCGAGCCCTCGCTCGATGTGTTCACGGATGCCTCGTCTCTCAGCTGGGGTTTTGTGACCAATGCTCACCAGGCCGGCCAGAGTCAATGGGGTCCGTCCTTTTGTCGGGCTCACAGCACAGTGCAGGAGTTCGCGGTGGTGTGGCATTCGCTTCAGAGGGCTTGTGTTGCTCGTGGAGCGATGATCCGGCTCTATTCGGACTGCTCCCCGGGGTTCTGAACCGCGGGGGTTCGATGCGGTCCTTGGCTCTGTGGGGCTGGTCGCCTCAGGTGATTCGTTTGGCAAGTTCTCGGGGTTTGGCTCTTCTGGCGGTTCACGTTCAAGGGGTGTCAGACATCCTGGTGGATGTCCTGTCTCGGTTCATTCCCCTTTCCTTGGAATGGACGGTTGACACACATGTTCAGTTCGCTCTGCCGGAAGTACGGGCACCTAGAGGTGGACCTCTTCGCATAAACTTGGTCGAGGCGTCTTCCAGTATTTGTGGTGCCCTTTCCAGGCTGCGGTGCCGTTGGGGTCGATGCCTTTCGGCTGGACTGGTCGAGTTGGGGTCATCTGTACCTCTTCCCATCGGTTCGGTTGTTGCTCCGAGTCCTGGTTAGCTTGGAGAGACTTATCAGGGATGAGTAATCTTGTTGGCCGGCCCAGCCCTGGTTTCAGGCATTTCTTGCTTGATGTCTGAACCCGAGGATCTTCTGCGGCTTCGCCTCTTTCAGCAGATCGGTCCATTTCGGTACGTGGCTGGTTCGATCTTCTCTGTTTCTCGCGTCTGGTCTTTTTGACGCGGGTTTATCACGACTTGTATAGTGATCAGGTGGCTTAGTTTGTGTCCCACCTGAGAGTTTCGTCTCGATGGCAGTATGAAATTTCCTGGCGGTCTTTTTGGCACTTGTCTCTTCATAGGTTGTTTTGTCCTTTCTTGGTTGTTTCAGGACCGTCTTCTTATGCCAAATACTGTCACCTCGTTTCTGGTGGTGCTAGCAGAGCTCTCTCTGGCGCAGTGGTTTCTGCTCGTTTGGTCCTGGTGGTCTTTTCTTCGTTTACAACCATCTCCTTTTTGGGGAAAGAATGAGTCTGCTGCTTTCCGAAGGGGTCCTTGGGTTGTTGATGCTTGGTTGGTTCGGCCGGGGGTGCATCATGTTTTGTCTGTTTGTGGCTCTTCGCCATTATTTGCACGTTATGACCTCTGTGGCAGAGGATGCGCTTTGGGCTGACCCAGTTTCCCTTCCCTATTCCAGGGCGCGGGTCTCCCAGGTTGTTCGCGGGATTATTCGGTCCAGCCAGCCTGTGATCTTTCCCTGTGCCCACGCTGTTCATAAGTTCGGCATTCGGCTGCTGTTTTGGTAAAGTCCTGGCCTATCTTTTGGGCAATGGGCTTTTGGAGGTCGAACAGGGTCCTGGCTGCACGTTACCTTGTTAACCACTTAACTGCACCAACTGAGTATTTTTGGTCGGTGGGAAACTGCTCCAACCGAGAAAACACTTCTTGATTTTTCCATACCCATTCTAAATGTGTGGAAGGTTGGTTGTGTACGAAATGGACTCCTAGGACCTCCAGTGAGAGGCAGCCATCTTAGAAAAAATTTCCAGAATGCCCTAGGGCTGCTGGCTGGGTTAGTACTGAGTGAACAACCATGGGTGGCTCATGGGCCTCTGGCTCCCAAACACCTGTCGGACGCGGTGTTGAAAGATCGTGCCCTGTCGGTGAAATTCAAACCTTATTGTTTGAGGAACATAAGGGTCATAATATTGTTGAAGCTAGGGGCAATAAGGACCTAACACAAAGGTTGGATGTAAGTGATACAGCACCTATGAGGATGATATAGTGAGCATAGCTAGTTGTAGCTCTGAGCGCCACCCTTGCCCACCTATGCCATCCCCAATTTATATAGATGATACATAGATGAATCGTTTTCTGCGTTCAGTAATGATGCATCTGATACAAGTAGCATAGATGAACAGTGTCAGCAGCTTCCATAGTGGTGTTTTCAGTAGATCTTTTCATGAATAGCTGAATCTCTTCCTAACTGACGGACACTCTTTGAGGCAAGCTGAATCTCTTCCTGTGTGGGACCTTACAAGGCGATCTTTTCCAGATTGCTTTACAAATTGATCTTTTCCTATAATCTTTTCAATACTACCTTATGCTTTACAAGCTTGGCTACATACAACCTACAAGTACTAAAGCCAAGGGTGTATGTGAGTGCATTATTTGCAAGCACACAAAATGAAGAAACAGGAAACGAAAATCTATCTGTACCTGGTGCAACGAGAGCGAAGTCGCGCTGTGGACTACTTCATTGATTATTACTCACTTCCGAAGTTCTGAGTCTGTAATACAGTTTGTTGCTGTGTAAATAGTGTGTGAAACTGTACATATTGTAATTTTAGTGAATTTTTAACAAGTAATATTGTGACACATTCATTGTGGACACATTACTGACACATGTATCACAGTTCCATGGAACATTATGAACGTTCTACTGTATACATATTGTAAAGGACACAAATATGCATCATATACGATAAAAAAAAACAAATAAAACCACATTGGAAATACTTAGAACAAATAATTGAAAATATATTTGTGGCAACACCCGGAGCTTGAATGGCCCACGCGACCGTGTCTGGGAGCTTCACACACGGGCGACCAGCCCCTGATGACGTCACAGCACACCTTGTCCACGTCCCCACGGCCAAAGTAAGTGGAATTTGGTATTTATTTTTACATAGACATGTTCAGGGAAGGGAATTTATTATTTTGCAAAGAAAAAAGAATTTTTTTGGAACACTTTATTTCATGTGCACAGGGGGGAATTTCACAATAAACTTGCGCAGCATGGTGGTTAATGTTCCTAGTCCTTCTCGGGCGTGTATAGCCTTAGATCGCAGGTTGTGGCCTGTTGTCTTGACTTTGAGTTGAGGAGTGAGTGACGACCGCCTTCCGAGTAAGTCCCTTTTCTTCTTATCTTTGGTTAGGTAGCTCCGGGGAGCCGAAGGGGCTCTCCACAGAAAACCAGTGTTGAATTTAATGAAACGGCATTTTCTGGGTGAGACCTGGAGGCTCCCTGGCATCCCTCCCTCCCTCCGATCGGCGGTTTTTCGCATTTTTGATACTCAGCCTCTGAACTGAGGTTAGTTGTTGGCGTGGAGGTCTGGGACTCCCCCGTCCCCTTCCTGGGGAGAGGGGGGGTTGTGCAGACGGATGCACGGTGGTTGTGGTGACGTCATGTTTGTTTCCTTGTTTTTGATTGGGGAGTTCTGTTTGCTAGTTCTGCTTTCAGTTTACAATTTTTTGACCAGCAGTAGTTTGTTTTGAATTTCCTACCTTTCTGGGTGCCTGACCTGGTAGATGGTAAAGACTCCTTCCAATTACACTGGGGTGGGTTTAGGCCATTGCTCCTCGTGCCTCTCTTGAAGGGGGGGGGGATGCAGATTCTGGCTCTGGTCACCGGAAGGCTTAGAACTACTTAGATTGACTGTTGCCACGGTCTAATATATACACATGAGCCTGGTATAGCTCTGGGGCCTCTGGGTCTCGCCCAGAAAATGGCGTTTCATTACATTCAATGCTGTTTTTATGTTTTGAAGATGTTAATGATGCTGGGATGATGCTGGGATGTAAAGGGTAACTGCTGTTATGATGCAAAGCATTGGTTTTTGTTTTTTAACAAAATTAGAAAAAATTTGAAAAAAGAACAATGTCAAAAAGGTTCATTTGGTGAATGTCAGGTAGGCTGCTACATTTCCTAAAAAAAAAAAAAAATTGAAAAATAAAAAAAAATGAGAATTTGAAAAAAAAGAAAAACATATCAAGGTTAGTTCAGTGATTGTTAGGTAGGCAACTCCATTGTGTATAAAAAAAAATTGAACAAATTAGAAAAAAGGAAAAATGTCATAAAGGTTTGTTCAGTGTGTGGCAGGTAGGCTGCTCCATTAATAATAAAAAAAATGAAAAATATAAACCAAATTGAACAGATATGAAAAATAAAAAAAAATATACTGGAGCATCCTACCTGACACACTGAACGAACCTTTGACATTTTTTCCATCCATCCACATATGTCAATTGCTTAATTTAGAACCTGTACTTGAGGTCGATCTCTCAAACCCATTAATTGTTGATGAGACGACTTTTATTGAATTTTGTAACTAGCTCATCAAGATTGTAACTTGCTTAGCTAAATGAATTGTGGGGTTCAGTCCCTGAGCCCATTATGTGCCTCTGTAACCCTTTCCACTACTGCCCACAAGATGGGTATGGGGTGCATAATAATTGGATTGGCCTGGGGGGATGTGTGAACTATTTGTTTATTTGAAGTGAAGAGACTTGTGTCCAAAAGCTAAGACAACAAAAATATTTCTTTGCATTTGCCTGTAAATGTGTGTTATTGATCGACGTTCTATCGGAGCAGAGAGCTGGGAAGCATGCATCCCACATCAAGACTGTAAAGTTACTGAGGCCATAAACAAATGTCTTCCCTGGTGCTTGGTGATTATGCCACCTTTGGGTTGCAATCAGAACACTTGGTGCCAGTCAATACTCGGTCACTGACACAAATAATACATCCAGTACATCATTTGATGTCCCATCAACAAAGCAAATTTCACTAAAATATATTACAGGTAGTTTAAAAACTGTAGGGTTAATCTATCTTGGGAACCTTATTCTAATCCTCATTACATTGGTTCACCTTAATAAAATTTATTATAACCACATTTCACACCCTTTCATCATAAATGTCAATGCAAAATCCATTTGTTTATCTGTTCAGATTTTATTTTGCTGTGATAAACATTTTATATATTTTTATTTTTGTTTTTATAGGTAAATCTAGATGAATCTAACCCTAAAGGAAAGTTTATTATGGTAATTCCTCCTCCAAATGTCACGGGAAGTCTTCATCTTGGCCATGCATTGACAAATTCTGTTGAAGATGCTATCTGTCGCTGGTAGGTATAAGTAGTACTTTAGAAAAGTTAAACATTTTGATTGCAGTCTTTGCATATTGTCCTAGAAATTACCAAATGTTTATTTTCTAATTTTATTGGAACAGTCTACATGTGGTAACTTGAGTGAGAGTATCATTTCATTGTCTTTGTGAATTGTTATTAAATACAGTACTGTACTTCTAAAATTTAGAGAACACTAATATTTTAGTAGAGTTAAAGTACGGGCATGTCCCCTTTAACTAGTAGTCTTTCTGGACCACTGCTCTTTGAACCTCCCTGGAATTTAACTAGCTGCGATAAGCAGTAATGCTTACTTCACAAAAAAGTTGTTTACTGCAATTAACAAATGCTCGGAAATAATAGTTACAATATCTTTCAAAAAGTTTGGACCTGATAGCTGCAACCATGTTGCAGCAATATAGCAATGTCACTATGCTTTACATCTAAATCTGTTAGAATAATTAATTCCTGTTCAAGACTCGACCATTATTATAAGTGCTCTACAGTAATGATTAATTGTGAATACTGTATGTAAAGAGAATTGTTATTTCTTATTAAGAATGTAAAAAAATCGTATGCTTTTTCTCCAAACAAACAGTAGCTTGGAACATATCCTAATTTTTTTTCCAGGCACAGAATGAAAGGTCGCACAACACTATGGGTGCCTGGGTGTGATCATGCGGGTATTGCTACACAGGTTGCAGTGGAAAAAAAAATAAAGCGTGAAGAAGGAAAGTCTCGTCATGATCTGGGGCGTGAAGAGTTCATTAACCGTGTGTGGCAGTGGAAGACCGAGTAAGATTTTGAAAAACGGGTTTGAATATTATTAAGCTTTTGAACAGTTTTTGTCATTATAATAATCCTCTTCATATGTTTTACAAACTTTTTAGCTTAAAATTGTGCATTATTGCAGATTTTAAACTTTCTGGACTTCCTTGTGTACTGAATTTATGGATGGAAAGTGGAGAAGCATTAAATATTAATGTTAAAATACGTTTTTTGTTGAGTAAATAGTGCAAAAAATGTGATTTGGACATATCAAGATATAACCCTATATTTACCATCTCGTTTGTTGCCATCCTGTCTAATTCTCTCGTATTGCATGTTTAAAGATGCCTTTTACTCTTGTATTTCCTACAGCTGTAATCTTTAATCTTGTTTCAAATGTTCCTTAGTCTGACTCGCTTCTTGAGCTCCACTTTGTATTCAATTAATAATACAGTGGACTGTATTATTAGTCTTATTATAGCTCCTATTACTCTTATCTTCTCAACATCAGCTTTATTTTGAGTAAAATTAAGTTCAGTATAGTGTTGCTAGTGTGTGCTTCCCTTTCTCTTGTCAGCTCTTAATATATTCCCAAGAAGTGCTTGTCTGCTTTTTCCAAGAGTTTTGCTCTCCATGTTCCTCATCTTATTGGGGGCTTTTGTTATCCAGTCAATTTTCCTGTGATTAAAATCCCTAATATACCAGAATCTTTACCCTTCATTTCCTTAGCTACTGTGGCTGCCATTTCTTTACCTTCAGACAGGTCTTGTTGTAATTGCCATATCTACTCTAAGGTTTTATGGGGTTTAATTGGAGATTGTAAATGTCTACCACCAGTGTCATCCACTGTTGCTATTCCTAGTACTGGGGGGTTCCTGGCATTGCCTGGGTCTCTGTCTCATCTGTCCATCTACCTATCCATCCATCCGTCCCTTCTATCTATCTATCCATCCATCCATCCATCCCTTTATCTATCCATCCATCCATCAGTTGTCTGCCCCTCTCTCTCTCTCTTCCCATGTCTGTTTGTCTTCTATCCTTTGAAATGTATTTTAGTGTCTCAATAAATGTACTTTAACTGGATTTGTCTCAGTCTTTGTATCTGTCTTATGTGTGGGTCTTTGCCAGTGAGAGGAGCTTAGTGGTTTGAAAAAAAATATATATATATTATCCCTTACCCTGATAAAGAGCTGTGGCTTAAGAAACCATTGAAGCTGTGGAAGAATTGTCTGTTTTATGTGTGTGGCAAATTATTGACAGCAGGAAATATGTTAATTTACCCGAGATTAGTGAATAGTGCTGCATATTACTATACCAAAAAGTTTTGAAAATATTTAGCTGTGCAGCTGAAGGGCTGTGCCAAAAATCATTGTTGGGGTCTAAATATGACCCTGGAATGTTGTTTCCTTTTGAATTTGTCTTTTGTCTGTTTTATTTTAAATTTTGTCCTGACCAGTTTGTCCATCCTGTACCCCAGATCAGTTTTGGTGAGGCTAGCCCCAATCCTGTGGCTTCCAACTTTGAATGGGTAGACATAAGATGAAGACATTCTTACAGTATAGACGTATTCTTATTGGATGGTTACTTCACATTTATTTCTTTGAAGCTCCGATGCAACTGAAGTAGCAGGGCTGCACCACTTCCACCCCCGTTCTCCGTTTCCTTCCCTATTACCTGGTTCCCTCGTGGGGGAAATTGTGTTTTGGGGCACTTCTTAATTTTGTCTCCTTTATACTGTGATAGACAATTCCATATGCGATGTTGTACCTAACTTCAATGTTACTCTAATTTTGCATTTGTTTTTTTTCTGCAGAGTAATGGGTATGATTGTTCCAAGCCCAATACAGGGGGGGGGGGAAAGGAAGCCATTCTTGTGTTCAGAATATTCATATTATGTGAAATAAAGCATGAATGGTCCCCAAGCCATAAATCACTTAATAACTCTGACGACCTGGATTCCAATCTGCATTATTAGGGTTCACTCCTTGGCATTGACAGTACTATAACCACTTCACCAGTGAAAGTGGTTATGGTACTGTGTATGCCAAGGAGTGAGCTTTGGTAATGCAGGTTGGAATCCTGGTAATCAAAGTTCTTGTAGTAGTATTGTAATATTATATACAGTACAACCTCGATTCAACGTACCATATGGGACCAACCTCAGTGCGTTGGAACGTTGGATTCGTTGCAAGAGGTGACGTTCAGGAGGCATTTGCATCAGTGTCTTTCTTTTCTTGTACACAATAAAAATGCATTATCATATTACATACTGTACCTGTATATTACTACTCTACTAAAAAATACTGTATTATATTTGTTATTTACCTTATTGTTGGAGTTAGGCCCATTTGGAAGTTTCGTGGAGTTGTGAATGCTGTACAGTAAATACGTACTGTAGTGAATTATGCCGTTAGCACTGTGTTAATTAAGTAGTTCTGCTGTATGTTGAGTACTACAATACAGTTTATGAAAACTATTGTACACTAAAATTACTGTACTGCAACCTTAATTTGAACACTAACGCTATGTACTTAAATTTAACACTTATTGTAACTGTTCACGCTACACACGATGTTCTTAGATGGTTTCAAACCATCAGGTTTGCTCGTGCTTGCTGCTGCTGTGTTGGCTTCAGCTGCTTCTGAGCTGGTGCTGGCTGCTGTTGGGTACGGCTGTGCTCGTGCTGGGGTACGGCTATGCTCGTGCTGGGGTACGGCTGTGCTGGTACTGGGTACTGCTGTGCTGGTGCTGGGTACTGCTATGCTCGTGCTGGGTACTGCTGTGCTCGTGCTGGGGTACGGCTGTGCTCGTGCTGGGGTACGGCTGTGCTGGTGCTGGGGTACGGCTGTGCTCGTGCTGGGGTACGGCTGTGCTCGTGCTGGGGTCCGGCTGTGCTCGTGCTGGGGTCCGGCTGTGCTCGTGCTGGGGTCCGGCTGTGCTCGTGCTGGGGTACGGCTGTGCTCGTGCTGGTTAGTTTTCTGCTACTAGTTCTTGCAAAATATTGCTTCTTTTTTGCCATTAATAAGGCACTATTAGTAAGCCCCTGAGACATTTTGTTGTGTACAATACAGCTGTAGTCCAAAAATGGTAAATTGCACGATTATTCTTTCACCGGCGGATAAATACGTCTATCACAGACAAAGCTAGGGGCACTGGGTGCCTACTATATGAATGCAGACTAGGTCTATACACCCTACAGTAGGCTGGTGTTTAAGCCAGATCCAGTAACATCAATTTCTCTTAAATATTGGATTTACATCAAATTATATATTTCTGGGGGGAGCCCCTACGGCTCCCTGGAGCTTACTAGGCTGATATGCTAATATCAGACTTTGGCATCAGTCATGTGTATGGAGTTCTTATGGGCTTACCGGGGACCACGAGCCAGAACCTGGCCCCCTCTAGAGAGGAAAAGGGAGCAATGGCCTATAGAAACCCCCGTGTGATTGGAAGCATTCTATGTCTGCCATTGACCGGGTTAGGCACCCAGAAAGGTAGGCATCCTAAAACAAACTCCTATTCTGGTGAAAATTGCAACCAAAAGCCGAACGAGTGGATAGAACTCCTTAAACAAAATCGAGCAAACTAGTATGACTTCACCCGTCGTCACGCCGCTGTCTACGCAGCTCTCCCCTCCCCGGGAGGGGGAAGGGGTAGCCCCAGACCCACTGCGCCAGCGATCCACAAACCAGTTCTTGAGGCTGTTACCTTCCACAAGTTCCTCGGGGTCTGCCTCTGTGGGTTCGTTTAACTGCTCGGTTTTTCGGTCACCCTTTGGGTACTTGGTGTTTTGTCTCCGTAGTTTACCTTAGGGTAGGAGGCAGTTTTTGCATTGGTTAGGGGGGGGCGCAGGGTGCTGCACAGCTTGTTGTCACCTATCACAGCGGCCAGCTCTGTTCCTTGCGGTACTTTGTTCTCTTGTGGGATTTTGTTTTTCTTTTTGTTTTTCTTTTTGTTTTTGCCATGGTGGGGGGTTCTGCCCTACGTGCCACTGGTGTTTGGCCTCATCCTGATACTTGGTGGTGCCCCCTGCTTGGTCCCCATGAATGTACACGTCCCTGGGGTTCAGCTTTAGACAGTTGGTTTGGTAGTTTTGGGCGCCGGTTAGCAGTACCCTGCCTGGGTTTACCTGAGCGCGAGTCCTCTTTAAATAAACGCTCAGGACCCTGGCAATCCCCTAGAGGACGCTTGGGTCCGATGGATGTGACCCCAGGGTCCCCCATTGCTTCATGCGAGTTTTAGGGTTGTTCAGTTACCTTGTCTCAGGGCGACCCTCACTGTTTTTGCCTCTTGTCACGCAGCCTGTTGGGTCGGTGACACTTTTGACCCGGAGTCCTATGATCCTATGAGTATTGCTGCTTGCTGGTAACTCAATTTACCCAATCTGTGGATGATCATCTTTGGGTACAGGCTGCACAGGCGTTCTAGGTCCCAGGTTTTGTTTGTTGCAACGCGCTCGGTTGGTTGCTCACCCGGATGCCCCGCAGCTGCCCCGTTTTGCTTATAGGGACTGGACTTGGGGGTGGGGGTCGCTTCGACACTGGTGCAGTCCGCACCTCCTAGTCCTTCCCCTCCTGTTGTTTGTTCTGGTCCCCCTCCCCTGCTTCCAGCCCCGAAACGTCTGAGGGTTTCGGAGTCGGGGCAGGGGGTTAGTTGGTCTTGAGACTCGGGCAGCCTCGGGGGATGCCCCTTCCGGTGTGGCGACGGAGGCATTCGAGTCTTTCCCCCCCTTCCCCCCCCCCCGGCCGAAGCCTCTGGGTCTGACCAGTAGGCCTCATTCTATCGGCTTCTATGGCTGCGCCGGCCTTGTCTAGTGGGGTCGGTGCTTGTGGGGAGCACTTGGCCCCGGGTCCTGCAGAGGAGGACCCTGGGACTGGGGAGGGGCTGACTTTGGGGTCTTGCGCCTCACTGGACCCCACCTGAGTTTTTCTACCCTCTGAGCAGGGCTTACTGTTACAAGGAGTGGGGTTTTCTTTTCCCCCCTCCCTGTGTACGAGTTGGACTTGGTGTCGGCCCCTCCCCTGGTTCGGTTCAGTGTTCCCTCAGGTGTTTCGGTTCCGTCTTTCCGGAGGTTTTCAGCTTATCGCATCCAACCTACTGCGGTGCGGGCAGCCCTTGCGGCAAACCTCCTGCGTGACCCGGATTATGCCTCGGCAATGAATCCCTCGGCTTTCAGGTTTGGGACTTCGTTCCCTTTCTGACTCCGTTACGAGGTTCCGGAGCCTTGGGGCTTGGCACTCCTTCTGCCATTCCCGCACGCTTGAGTGGCGGGAGGCTTCGATGGTGCTTCAGGTTTTCCCGGGGGGCGACCTTGAGCACCTCAATGAGTGTTTGTTTGCTCCTGCCCTTTCCCGGGATGTTGGTGTCGTTCAGCTCCATGTGCAGGTTCCTTCCCTTTCGGCGGCGCAGGTGGCGGAGGACTTGCGCGCTCGGGGCCTTTTGGTTGCGGCCTTGCACTTCTTTTCCCTCCTGGAGCTGTGTTCCGACAGACTCACAGAGGATGTGGTAGCGCTTGGGGCTGTTCCTGGGTCTGGCGCCTTGGCCTCGGCGGCTCGCTCGTCGGCTTGCTCGCTGGCTGCCTTGCTGAAGCTTTTTGCGCCGATCTTGCGGGATGCGGTTGCTCTTTTTATGCTTCCCGGCTTGCGTGTCGACAGACGGTGCTTGCCTCCTCTGTGGAATCTGCTTGGGGCTTCCGCTGTTGAGCAGTATATTCAGGATGTTTTTGGCTTCTTGCCGTCTTACGTCGGACATGGTGGTTCTCAGGGGGTCATGTGGTAGACCTTCCCGGAAGGGTCGTGCCAAGGCTCGGGGTTCGTAAGGGACGCCAAGTGGGGCTCATAAGGGACGCCAGCCCTTTTGCGGTTCGCATGGGGGGGGGGGAGGCTTGTGCTATTCGCTCACACCTGGTCCCACGATTTGTAGGCGTTTCAGGTCGTTTAGCATGGCCTCCGGTGGCGTTGGGTGGCCCCCTCCCCTTGCAGGGGGTTCAGGGCTGGCAGGGCAGGCTTCTTCCCCTGTGCTCTGCCAGGTCGTCTTGGAGTGGGTTCGCTTGGGCGTGGTCGAAACGACGACGTCCCTCAGTTGGGTTTCCCGTCTGTTTCCAGTCCCGAAACGGGACTGCTCGAACCTGCGGTTCATTCTAGACTTGTCCCGTCTGAACCCCTGGGTTCAATGCCTCTCCTTTCGGATGACCACGCTGTCCCAGGTTCGGCTTCTGTTGGAGCTGGGCGCTTGGATGGTGTCCCTGGACTTTTGGGATGCTTATTGGCACGTCCTGATTCATCCAGGGTTCAGGGACTGGCTCGGTTTTGTTGTGGGGCTTCGTGCTTACCGCTTTTGTTGTCTTCCATTCGGTTTGAACCTGGCACCTCGCGTTTTCAAGCGCCTCACGCGGGTCGTGGTGACCAGTCTGCATCTGTTAGGTGTTCAGGTGTTGGCCAACCTCAATGACTGGCTGGTTTGGGCTCCCAGCCAGTCCGCTGGTCTGCTGGCCAGGAATCTGGTTCTTTCTCAGCTCGCCGGGTTCGGGTTCTTGGTGAACTGGAGGAATTCCCATCTGGTTCCCTCCCAGTTTCAGACCTGGCTGGGCCTTGTGTGGGACTCACGGACCGCTTCCTTGTCTCCTCCTCAGGAGTCTCTCCTGCGGCTGCGGTCCCGCATGCGCCTGTTTTGGGGGGCTCCTGGGTCACCCGGCGATTGCTCGAGAGTCTGTGCGGGGGAACCTGATCTTCACGATGATGGTCTACCCGCCGGGTCAGGTTTGGTTTTGTTGGCTGTTCTGGTTCCTTCGGGGACGTCCCTTCCACCTCTCTCGCGATTGCTGGGTTCGGACCCCGGGGGCTTTACGACGGTTGATGGGTCGTTGGCTTCCTCTTAGGGTTTTTTGGGGTTCAATGCCATGGTGCCTACCCGAGCCCTCGCTCGATGTGTTCACGGACGTGTCGTCTCTCGGCTGGGGTTTTATGATTAGTGCTCACCAGGCCAGCCAGGGACGGTGGGGTCCGTCCTTCCATCGAGCCCGCAGCACTGTGCGGGAGTTCGGTAGTTCATTGTCTGAGCCTGGGGGGGGGGGGTGGGGATGATTCGATGCGGCCCTTGGAGGCAGAGGTTTCTGCTCCTTCGGTCGGAGAGATCGGTTTGTTGTCTGCAGCCTTCTCCGTCTTTTCTGGCGAAGAATGAGACTGCTGCTTTCTGGAGGGGTCCCTGGGTTGTTGATGCTTGATTGGTTAGGCCAGGGGTGCATCATGTGTTGTGTCCGGTTGTGACTGCCGTTAATTGCATGCCATAGCTTGTGTGTCCGTGGACGTGCTTTTGGTTGATCCAGTTTCCCTTCTTCCCTGTTCGAGGGTGCGGATCTGCCTGGTTGTCCGCAGGGTTAAGGCTAGCCAGCCTGCGGTCTATCCCCGTGCCCATGACGTCCGCAAGTTCGCGGCTCATGCCGCCGTCTTTTGCAATATGTCCTGGGCTGACATTCGAGCGCTGGGATTTTGGGGGTCAAACAGGGTCCTGGCTGCTTGTTAGGTTGTAAACATTCCTGGGCCCAGTCGGGCCTGTGTCGCTTTGGGTCGGCGGATGCAGCCAGTTGTCTCGACTTCGGGTTGAGGAGTGAGCAGCAACTGCCTCTCGGGTAAGTCCCTATTCTTTCCTCTGTGGGTAGTTAGCTCCGGGGAGCCGTAGGGGCTCCCCCCAGAAAACCAGCGTTGAATGTAATGAAACTCCATTTTCTGGGTGAGTTTTGGAGGCTCCCCGGCATCCCTCAATCCCTCCCTCCGGTCGGCTTTTTTTTTTTTCGCGTGTTTTAACATCCAGCCTCAGAACTGGGGTGTGGATCGCCGGCGCGGTAGGTCTGGGGCTCCCCCTTCCCCCTCTCGGGGAGGGGGGGCTGCGTCGACAGCGGCGCAACTGCGAATTATGTCATTCTAGTTTTCTCGTTTTTGTTTGGGGAGTTCTATCCACTCGTTCGGCTTTTGGTTGCAATTTTCACCAGAATAGGGGGTTTATTTTGGGACGCCTACCTTTCTGGGTGCCTAACCCGGTCGATGGCAGACATAGAATGCTTCCAATTACACGGGGGTTTCTATAGGCCATTGCTCCCTCTTGCCTCTCTAGAGGGGGTCAGGTTCTGGTTCGTGGTCCCCGGTAGGCCCATAAGTACTCCATACACATGACTGATGCCAAAGTCTGACATTAGCATATCAGCCTAGTAAGCTCCGGGGAGCCTCCGGGACTTGCCCAGAAAATGGCGTTTCATTACATTCAATGCTTTTTTTTTTTTTGTTTTATTTAATTTAGTTTAATTAGGATAATAAAGAGTTATTAAAACATCAGTTTTAGAAATGATTTATTAATCTGAAACGTTCAAAGACATGGGTTACAGAACTATGACGACTCGGACGAAAGTGAGTGAAAGAGGTTTACTGCTCAGTATTCCCTTATCTGTCCACCCTCACTCATCTTGTTTCATCACAGAAAATGTATATAAGAAGATTTCAACACATTAGCTAGCTATTCACGCTTTAGCCTTTAAATTAATTTACAAAGATATGTGTGCCACAAATCGGTGAACGGAAATCATTGAAACTCGGTCGTTCACTTGTGTAGACTATTCTGGCTGGTGTTTGGTTCGTATGGTTCACTTGTTGTGTGGTCTACTTGTGTGAGCCAACTTGTCTTATGAAGGAATTATTAATTGTAATTTGTGATGGAATGAGACAGTTTTCCACCACTCTGTGAACTCGGTACCAACATCGTAAGCTTGTGGACCACTTGTGGTCCACTTGTGTTGTCCACATATGTGGTCCACTTGTGTGATCCAACTTGTCATATGAGCGAATTATTAATTATAATCTGTGATAGAATGGGAAAATTTTCCACCAGTCTGTGAACTCTTGTCTCGACATCGTAAGCAAATCCGAACATCCCCCACTTCGGCGAACCATTGTTCGCCGAACTGGGTGAGTAAATCCGGCCTGAAAAGTGTGCGAACTAGCCGGAGATTCGTTGAATCGGGGTACGTTGAATCGAGGTTGTTTTGTATATTATTTTGGTATAGTAACTGGGGATTCAAGTAGTTTGAAGCATGCCTATTTTCAGGTGTGTTCACCTTTTTTAAATATCTTTTGACATTTCTTTAGATTTAAAACCAAACTCTTATTTTTACACAGAAAGGGTGATCGTATCTATCATCAACTGGAAAAAATGGGATCATCACTTGACTGGGATCGTACTACTTTTACAATGGATCCTGGACCTCAAGAAGCTGTGAAGGAAGCCTTTGTAAGACTCCATGAAGATGGAACTATTTACAGGTCTAATCGCCTTGTCAACTGGTCTTGTACACTTAAGTCTGCCATCTCTGACATTGAGGTAAGAGTATGGAGGCTGTTATAAAATTAGGTGATCGAATGGACCATAATGTTTAAAATTATTTTTTTGGTGTTGCTTAGTACTTTGTAAAATAGTTTGCTTATACAGTAGTATAATGATGTATATAAGTAACAATGTTGTCTACCAGACATAATAACATAGGGTATAAGACCCACACTTTGGTATTAGTCATTGAGATAAGTCTCATCCAAACTATATACTCGGACCTTGATAATGCAGTCAGGAGAGTGCAAAAGACTTGTTGTAGTTCAAATCTCTAAATAAAAAACATAAGTGTGGGTTTTTATTCTTTTATATTTGGGTATATGGATATTTTCTGTGGAGAGCCCTTTCGGCTTCCCGACTGATGTGCATATACATTAGATCGGTGCAACGGTTAGTCGATGGGGTTATAGGCCTACCGGGGACAAGCGCCAGAAATTAACCCCCTGAGAGAGGCACGAGGCTTATAGACAGCACGAGGCTATAAGCAATGGCTTATAGACACCCCCCCTCCGTGTAATTGAAGCAGTCTATGTCTGCCATCTACCAGGTCAGGCACCCAGAAAGGCAGGAATGCTAAAACAAACTACAGCTAGTAATAAATTGCAAACCAAAAGCCAAACTAACAAACAGAATGTCCCAATCGAAAACAAGCAAACAAGCATGACGTCATCACAGCCGCTGCACAGCTGTCTGCTCAACTCCACCCTCCCAGGGAGGGGGAAAGGGGAGGGTCCCAGACCTCCGCACCGGCCATTCCTTCTCAGTTCAGAGGCTGAATAATAAAAATGCTAAAAAACTGCTGACTGCTGCTGAAGACTGCTGAAGTAAATTTGTGGTAGGAAGAATAGACTAGACCCATTGAAGAGTGAGTTGCATACTTAGAAAGCTGAGAACTCTCAATGAATATCAGTCCCACAATAATTCAGATTTTTGCACCAGCAAATACCAGAAATTTTTCCAGAACAGAAGTTAAAGTTTTCAAGTGGGAGTCAGCCAGGCTCTTGCTAAACGTCAAATCTGTCGGGTTGTGATAGCTATGCATTTCTGGGTCACTGTCGGCAACAATCTGGCGAATCAAAATGCCAGAAAAGCCTGGCTCTAGACTTGGCTATGGAAGTACAAGAACTATTGTTACTGACCACAGATAAGTATGGGGAAATATGAGCATTAACTATACTATAATCGTAGTACAGTATTGTAATCATAGCCTGTAATCATTACAGTCCCAATACTTGTTACACTGCCATATTTGTGTGCCAAAGTATGCCACCCTCAGAATACCTCTCTCTTCGAGAAAGACTCGAAGAGAAACTCGGTCGGCATTTCTGGTTTTCCTGGGGGGCGACTTCGAGCATCTCAATGCTTGTTTGTTTGCCCCTGTCCTTTCGTGGGATGTTGGTGTCATGCAGCTTCACGTGCAGGTTCCTTCCCTTTCGGTTGTCTTGGTGGTGGAGGATTTGCGTACTCGTGGCCTACTTGCTTCGGCCCTGCGGTTCTTTTCCCTCCTTGAGCTGTCCTTGGACAGGCTTGAGTTGGATGTGGGGGCGCTTGGGGGCCACTGCCGGATCCGGTGCGCTGCCCTCCGCTGTGCGGGCGTTGTCTGCTTTGCTGAAGCTCTTTGCGCCACTCCTGCAGAATTCGGTTTCACGGTTCTATGCTTCTCACCTCGCGTGTCGGCAAGTGGTGCTGGCTACTTCCTTAGAATCGGCTAGGGCCCTGGGTCTTCGGTTGTCTTCTCCCTTTTTGTCCATTGCTGTTTGCTGAGTCTGCTGTAGTGCAGTACCTGCGGGCGGCCTCGGTTAGTTGTCGGCCTGTGTCTGAGTTGTTGTTGCTCCGGGGTGCCTTCTCGGAAAGGTCGTGCCAGGGCTTGGGGCTTCTCGTCGTGGTAGGCCATTGGTGCCGGATTCGGGGCAGGCGCAGCATACACTTCTGGCTGTTTATGGTCGGCGTGGGGATCGCCCTATTCACTGCTTAAGTTCTCGCAAGGTGCGTCGGCCCTTTTGCGGCTCGTCCCATTGATGGGGCGATGGGAGGGGGGGGCTCACCCTGTTTACTTGCACCTGGTCCCACGATTCATGGGCTTTTCGAGTCGTTTCGTGTGGCCTGTGGTGGCGGACCTCTGGTTCATTCTGGACTTGTCTCGTCTGAACCTGTGGGTTTATTGCCCTTCCTTCCCGATGACTACTCTATCCCAGGTTCGTTTTCTGTTGGATCCGGGCACTTTTATGGTGTCCCTGGACCTCAAGGGTTCAGGGACTGGCATAGTTTTGTTGTGGGGCGCCAAGGGTACCGCTTTCATTGTCTTTCCTTCGGGTTGAATCTGGCACCTTGCATTTTCACGCGCCTTACTCGGGTCGTGGTGTCCCGCCTGCGTCTGTTAGGTGTTTGGGTTCAGGCCTACCTCGACGACTAGCTGGTTTGGGCTCCCAGTCAGTCCGCGTGTCTGCTCGCCAGGGATTTGTTTCTTTCCCAGCTCGCCAGTTTCGAGTGCTTGGTGAACTGGAGGAAGTCCCATCTGTTTCCCTCTCAGGTTTGGTCTTGGCTGGGTCTGGTTTGGGACGCTCGCACCCCTTCCTTGTCTCTGCCTCCGGCGGCTCTGCTTCACTTGCAGTCTCGCCTTCGTCTGTTTCTGAGGGGTTCCCGGGTCACACGGGGATTGCTTGAGAGTTTGTGCGGGAGCCTGAACTTTGCCATGATGCTCTACCCGCCAAGTCGGGTGTGGCTTCGTCGGCTGTTCTGGTTCCTTTGGGGACGTCCTTCTGCCTCTCTCGCGACCGTTGGGTTCAGCCACCTGGGGCTTTGCATCGGTTGCTGCATCGCGACTTCCTCTTCGGGTTTTTCGGGGTTCAGTGCATTGGCTCCTACCCGAGCCCTTGCTCGATGTGTTCACAGACGCGTCATCTCTTGGCTGGGGCTTTGTGACCAGTGCTCACCAGGCCAGCCAGGGAAAGTGGGGTCCGTCCTTCCGTTGGGCTCACAGCATCGCGGCAGTGTGAATGTCACTCTGGAGGGTTCGAGTCGCTCGCGGATCGACGATCCGCCTCCATTCGAACTGCTCCCTGGTGGTTCATTGCCTGAACCAAAGGGGGTTCGATGCAGTCCTTGGCTCCTTGGGGCTGATCACTTCGGGTGACTCGTCTGCCGAGTTCTCGGGGTTTGGCTCTCCTGGAGGTTCACTTCCTGGGGGTGTCCAACGTCCTGGCGGACGGCCTGTCTCGTTTCCTTCCCCTTTCCACAGATGGATGATCAACGCCGACTGTTTTTGTTGGCTGTGCCAGACGTTCTGGACTCAGGATATGGATCTATTCGGGTCGGCGTAGGCGAGGTGTCTCCCGGTATACGTGGTGCCCTTCTCCGACTGCGAGGCCGTCGGGGTCGATGCCTTCAGGCAGGAGTGGACGAGGTGGGGTTACCTGTTTCTCTTTCTCCCTGTTCAGCTGTTGCCCCAGGTCCTGGCTGCTTGCTACCTGGTGAATATTCTGGGTCCAGTTAGGGCCTGCATTGCCTTGGGTTGGCGGGTCAGCCAGCTGTCTCGACTTCGTGTTGAGGAGTGAGGATGAACTGCCTCCCGGGTAAGTCCCTGTTTATCCTTATCTTTGGGTAGTTGGCTCCGGAGAGCCGACGGGGATCCATCCAGAAACCAGAGTTGAATGTAATGAAACGCCATTTTCTGGGCGAGTCCCAGAGGCTCCCCGGCATCCCTCCGTCCCTCCAGTCGGCGGTGTTTTTCACGTTTTTTGGACATCCAGCCTAAGAACTGTAGATTTAGTTGCGAGCAGATGGGTTTGGGGCTCCCCTTTCCCCCCTCCGGGGAGGGGTGGTTGCGCAGACAGCGGCGCGGCGATGTGATGACGTCATTCTAGTTTGCTAATTTTCGTTTGGGGAGATCTGTCCACGTGTTTGGCTTTCAGTCGCCATACTTTTACCAGAATAGGGGTTTGTTTTGAGGCCCCTACTTTCTGGCTGACTGTCCCAGTTGATGACAGACATAGAATGCTCCCAACCACAGGAGGGGGCTATAGGCTATTGCTCCTCATGCCCCTCTAGAAGGGGCCAGGTTCTGGTTCGTGGTCCTCGGTCGGCAAGAACTCCATGCATTGACTGATGCCGGAAAGTTATACATATTTATTCAGCCTGGATATCTCTCGGGAGCCTCCGGGACTGACCCATAAAATGGCGTTTCATTGCATTGAACTCTGTTTTTTTTTCTCTTTCCTGCCAGCCACTGGCAGGAGAGGTCAATTTCCTGCTTCCAGGAGCTGTCACAGACAGTTTCCATGTTCACCTGAGGGGTGACTGCATTGTTTTGGTTCACAGGCATTCAATGATTGTTTTCCTCATATCATTTATTAACAATGAAACATTCCCTCAGTGTATTTGGAAAAAAAGTGTTAGTGTTGGCAAGGGCTTTAAAAAATTAGAAATGTGTAATATTATGAATAAAATGGAGAACTGTTTTTATTGAAGTTGAAAGGTGCACACCAGCTTGTTTATAACTTCAGACAAATCTTGCTGGACATTTAAAATGACAAATCATTTAACCGGCCAAGATCAAATAGCCATGCATTTCTAAATAGTTGTCATGTCTCGGTCTTGCCCCGTCCAGATTACAAGTGACTTACTTAACCTATTTAGTCCATTTTTTAAAAGTTTCGTTTTGTATTATTACCATTGATATTATGCCATTTTATGTAAAATACTCCCTCATTGTCATTTTGCATATGGTTAATTTCTCTTCCTTTTCTTCAGCTTGTTTCTTTTCTTTGCTCCTCTCCCTAGCCATCCCTAATATTTTAGCTTCCGTCTGACACCACCACTTTCACTACCATCCCTACCACAATCTCCTCCCTACCACAATCCCTCCTCCCTACCACAATCCCTCCTCCCTACCACAATCCCTCCTCCCTACCACAATCCCTCCCCCTACCACAATCCCTCCTCCCTACCATAATCCTCCCTCCTTCCATTGGAAAAAAAGTGTTAGTGTTGGCAAGGGCTTTAAAAAATTAGAAATGTGTAATATTATGAATAAAATGGAGAAACTGTTTTTA
>WNGS01165339.1:14592838-14609000 GCA_020271785.1 Procambarus virginalis | reverse complement strand
TCTGACACTAAAAAAATTTTTTCTAACATCTCTGTGGCTCATCTGGGTACTAAGTTTCCACCTGTGTCCCCTTGTTCGTGTCCCACCCGTGCTGAAGAGTTTGTCTTTGACCACCCTGTCAATTCCCCTGGGAATTTTGTAGGTGATTATGTGTACCCTTACTCTTCTGTTTTCCAGGGATGTGAGGTTCAGCTCCTTTAGCCTTTCCTCGTAGCTCATTCCTCTCAGTTCCGAGACGAGCCTGGTGGCATACCTCTGAATCTTCTGTAACTTTGTCTTGTGTTTAACTAGGTATGGACTCCAGGCTGGAGCTGCATATGCCAGGATTGATCTGACGTAAGTGGTATACAGGGTTCTGAAAGATTCCTTACACAAGTTTCTAAAGACAGTTCTTATGTTGGCCAGTCTAGCATATGCCGCTGATGATATTCTTTTGATGTGGGCCTCTGGGGACAGTTCGGTGTGATATCAACCCCCAGATCTTTCTCTCGACTCTTGCAGGATTTCACCTCCCAGATGATACCTTGTGTTCAGCTTCCTGCTCCCTTTGCCTAATTTCATTACCTACACTTTCCTGAGTTGAAC
Organism: Procambarus virginalis; assembly: GCA_020271785.1. NCBI lineage: Eukaryota > Metazoa > Arthropoda > Malacostraca > Decapoda > Cambaridae > Procambarus > Procambarus virginalis. The sequence goes on along the minus strand of WNGS01165339.1, from coordinate 14,608,415 downwards.
TTTAGCAGCCATTTTCTAGACCATTCCTCCAGTTTGTCCAGGTCATCCTGTAGTCTCTGTCTATCTTCATCCGTCTTGATTCTTCTCATAATTTTTGCATCATCGCAAACATTGAGAGGAAAGTCTATACCCTCCGAAGATCATTTACAGATATTAGAAACAGGATGGTCCAAGTACTGAGCCCTGTGGGACTCCGCTGGTGACCTCTCGCCACTCTGATGTCTCCCTCCCCCCTCACCGTTACTCGCTGTTTCCTGTTGCTTAAGTACTCCCTTATCCACTGGAGCACCTTCCTTTCACTTCTGCCTTTTGCTCCAACTTTTTTGACAGCCTTTTATGGGGTACCGTATCAAAGGCTTTCTGGCGCTCCAGAAAATGCAGTCAGCCCACCCTTCTCTTTCTTGCCTAATTTTTTTGCCTGGTCATAGAATTCTATTAAACCTGTGAGCACGATTTACTATCCCTGAACCCATGTGGTGGTGCGTTACAAAGTTATTTCCCTCCAGATGCTCTACGAGCCATTTCCTCACGAACTTCTCCATCACCTTGCATGTATACAAGTTAGGGAAACTGGCCTGTAGTTCAATGCCTCTTGCCTGTCACCCTTCTTGTATATTGGGATATGTTAGCTGTCTTCCAACTTTCTGGTAAGTCTCCTGTTTCCAGTGACCTTTTATATACCATAGGGCATGGCACACTTAGTGCTTCTGCACCTTCCTTAGTATCCTGGTGAGATTCTGTCAGGCCCAGCATCCTTTGTCACATCCAGCTCCAGCAGACCCTTTGACCTCATCACTGGTGAGGTCAAATTCCTCCAAGGTTACTTGGTTTGCTCCTCCTCATTTAGTGCAGGGCTTCTTGTTCTATTGTGAAGACCTTCTGGAATCTCTTGTTGATTTCTTCACACACTTCCTGTCATTCTCTGTGTATCTGTTCTCCCTTTTCTCAGTTTCATCACTTGTTTCTTCACTGCTGTTTTCCTCCTGTATGTGGCTGTGGAGCACTTTGGTTGGGTCTTGCTTTACTCGCTATGTCTTTTCAAACTCTCTCTGCTTCCCCTCACTCTGAGGTACTCATTCTGCCCTCTGGTCTCTCTCTCCCTGCTCTCCGGTTGTTATTTTCTGTAGTTTCTCCATGTTCTTTTATTTAGTTGCTTCGCTACCTTGCATTCCTGGTTGAACCATGGGTTTTTCTGTTTTTCGTTTTCCTCCTTTTGGACGGAGATAAACCTGTCTGCAGCTTCCTGGCACTTCTGGGTGACAAAATCCATCATGTCCTGCACATTCTTGTCTCTAAGTTCTGTTTCCCATGGTATTCCCCTGAGGAAGTTCCTCATCTCGTCATATTTTCCTCTTTGGTAGTTTAGTCTTTTCCCCTCCGATCCCAACCTTGGATAGGTTATCCCTACCTCCATCAACTACTCAAAAGTGAGTATACTGTGGTCACTTGTTCCTATAGGGGCTTCAACTTTGACTTCCCTTATTTCTGACTCATCCAGGGTGAATATCAAGTCGAGTCTAGCTGGTTCATCATTGCCTCTCACTCTTGTGGGTTCCTTGATATGCTGGCTCGAAGTTCCTTGTTGCCACTTCCAAGAGTTTAGCTCTCCACGTATCTGCACCACCATGTGGGTCCCCATTCTCCCAGTCTATCTTTCCATGGTTGAAATCGTCCATGATTAAGGGTCTTGAGCCATTCCTGCAGGCAACTGAAGCTGCTCTCTCTATTATATTAATAATTGCCATGTTGTTCCTATCAAACTCCTGTGTAGGTCTTCTATCATTTAGGGGAGGGTTGTAAATGACTGCCACTATTATCTTATGTCCACCCATTGTTATAGTTCTTGTTATGTAATCTCTAAACCCGTCACAGTCCGGAATTTCCATCTCATCAAAACTCCAGTGCTTCCTTATCAGCAGGGTCACTCCTCCACCTTCTCTCCCTTCCCTCTCTTTCCTTACTATATAGTAGTCCTTTGGAAACACAGCATCTGTTATGACTCATGACAATTTTGTTTCCACGAGTCCTATTACATCAGGGTTTTCTTCTTGCGCCCTTTCTGCCAGTTCACTTGCTTTATTGGTAATCCCGTATGACAAAGAGTGCTGGGAGGACGGGACACCACAAACATAGCTCTCATCCTGTAACTACACTTAGGTAGTTACAGTACCACAGTACTCCATACGCGGCCTGGTAGCTGAGTGGACAGTGCTCTGGACTTGTAATCCTATAGTCCTGGTTCGATCCCCCAGTGATGACAAACAAAATGGGCAGTTTCTTTCACCCTGATGCCCCTGTTACCTAGCAGTAAATAGGTACCTGAGAGTTAGACAGCTGTTATGGGCTGCTTCCTTGGGGGGGGGGAAATTAGTAATTAGTAACAGTTGATTGATTGATAGTTGAGAGGCAGGTTGAAAGAGTAGAACTCAACCCCTGCAAGCACAACTAGGTGAATACAGTGTCATTTTCTACGTATGCAGATGTGCACCCCACAACTTACGAGTCAAGTTAAGACTATGCCAAATCAGTATAATTGTGTACATCAGTATATGTTGATATTCACCATGTTTCCTTTCATTCAAATCTTTAGCCTTCCAAATCACCATCTTCATATAGTCTTCTACAAAATATTGAAAGAGTAAAAGATCAACCAGCAATGTTGTATGTATATAAAGCAAATCAATTATGTCTTATATTAAACTATGCATTACATAAATTCTCACCTGGAGCTTCATCCAAGCCACAGTTTCTGCATTAACAGGAGTAGGAACAGAGCCTTTTGGCTTCTCTGTAGACACTTTGACATTTGATGCAACTGACAGAGTAGCAATATCCTGGACGAGAGATTCCAGTGTCGCTCGGTTCTCAGGACTTTCCGACTGAAGGGTTACTGAAAATTTCAGGGTAAAACTATAAATTGATCTGCATCTAAGGATATTTATCACATTCACAACTAGAGCATTAAAGAGCAAGATATTGAAAATAAGTAATTCTTATGCCAAATTCACAAGACCTTTTACCTTTATTTTACTTAAAATGCTTAACAACATTATTTTTTGTAAGTTTTTACCACTAAACTTTGTTTAACTATTGTACACCTAAGAAAATGAACACATTTCCTGCATTTTTCCTTCTAATTTTTACCTTGAAGATTCCAGCCTTTCTGTTTCAATTGGTTTGCTTGAAGTTTTAATTTTAGTCAAGTTAGTGCTCAAAGCCTCTAAAGCATAAACATCAAGGAAGGGAATGGCCAAGATTGTATGCAACACCACCACCCTCCATTGGGCTCACCTGTCTTTAAAACATTTCACTCCTTTTTGGAATATGTTCTTGCTCAACCTGTCCTAAAGAAAGGTGGATGTTTTAACTCAACTAGCAATCACTGTCACATCCATATAACAAGAGTTTGAATCTATCAGTTATGAACTTTTTTCTAACACCCAGATGATGGTAATCTTCTTATGATTATCTAGATTTCAGTGAGGCCTGTTCCACTGCAGATCTTCTATCACACACCCCACTCATGCATGGTCTCCCCTTCACTTTGTGATTACAGTGCAAATTTTGCAATAGTCGCCAAGCTTTCAGACTTTGGCTTTACATGTGTGAACACACTTTCTAGCTTCCACTGCTTGAGCAATGCTATTGCAGGTAGTTCAACTTTTATCCATTTCTGAGTAAACTGTAATGCTTCACAAGCTTCTGCTGCCACTTGCTCCTTTCTCATTCAAATTTTTTTCAGTATATACAATGGCATCCATGTTTATGCTGCAATTACTTTAAAGTCATTTTCCCAGTTTTTGCCAATTATTGTACAGCATTTTTGTTATACCAAAAACAATACAAGTATTTCTTTGTATTTTAGGGTGCCATAATGCAAGATATTAAAAGTTGTTCAATGTCAACCAAACATTTTTGACTTGTTGTATATGAAAAGGGCTGCAGCTGTTCAGTATCGCAGCCTAAATAAAAAGGGAAGAAAACTATTTGTCAACATTCCAACATTTAAAAACATTCCAACATTATATTTCTTCACTGCTTCCCAGAGATCTTTATCTGTTTCTTTATCATTTGTTATAGTCCTATTCTTAATAATTTCATAAAAAACCAGCGATGAATGTAATGAAACGCCATTTTCTGGGCGAGACCCGGAGGCTCCCTGGAGCTATCGGGCTAATATGCGATACATTAGACCAGGGCAATAGTCAATGGAGTTCAGCCTACTGGGGACCATAAGCCAGAACCTGGCCTCCTTAGAGAGAGAGACAGGAAGCAATGGCCCCTGGAAAACGCCCCTGTGGTGGGGGTTTTACCTTACCTGCCATTGACTAGGGTTAGGCACGCAGAAAGGTAGGCATAACAAACAGACCCCACATGGTAAGAAAATTGCAAAGAAAAAAGCTGACACAAAGGAGCAAAAATCACGCCAGCAAATGGAGAAAACAAAGCAGACCGGAAGAGGGGACAAAAAAAAAAAAAAAAAAAATACACCCCACCCAGAAGGTACAAAGCCCAAGCAGGGACAAAGCACCCCAGAACCACAAGTGGGCTCCCTCCACAGCCCCAGGGCAGAGTCCAGGGAACAGCAGCTAAGCATGGGGTTTGCTTGCAGAACCTAGAAGCCTCAGCAGGAGGAGCAGACTCGAATGCCTCCGTCCCCTACCCAGATGGGGCAGCCCTCAAAGCAGCCATAGTCTCATTACCAACTAAACCTTGCCGAGACTCTGAAACCTTCAGATGTTTGGGAGCCGGGAGAATGGGGAAGGGGGTGGCGAGCAGAACAAACAACAGGTTAAGGACAAGGGAGCACAGACGGAACCAAAGTCGAAGCGACTAAACACCCCCCTCCCCCAAGTCTGGGTCCTTATAACTAAAACGAGACAACCTCGGGGCATCCAGGTGGGCAACCAACCCAGCATGTTGCAGCAACCTAAACATAGCATGCGATGCGGATGCCGCCTGTACCCGAATATCAATGTCATCAGAATGAGTGATGAGAACAAGCAGAGAACACGACTCGCCAGACTCCGGGTCAAAGGTGTCATTGACCCAACAGCAGCATGATGGAGGCAACAGCAGTGACTGTCACCATGAGACAAGGGCACACAGCAACCTTAAAACTTGCATGGCGAGCTGGAACTCTGAAAACGATGCATCTTCCGAGTTCCAGCTCCACCAAGGTCCACCAAGCCCCAACAGGGTTATCAAGGGCCTGTAGGCTGACCACTACATAAAGCCCAGGCAAGGTGTTGCTAACCGGTTAAACCCAAAGCTAACAAGGAGTAGATCAAAACACTGAAACCCCTGTGACATGATCACTGGGGCCTAGCAGAGGGCCACCAATATATTACAAGTGGTTCTATAGCCACACCAGGCAGACCCCCCCACCAGGCAAACAAAACAAAATGTAAAAAGAAAACCCCGCAAAAGTACAACGTTCCTAGAGGAAACAGGAACCAGCCGCTGTGTAGATAAGCTGGCTGCAAAACACCTTGATGCCCCAACCAGCAACAATACCACTCTCTACCCAAGGCAAACAAGGGGCCATGAAACCCCAGCTGACCCCAAGGGCGGGGTAAATGCCGAGCAGCAAAAACGCCTACGGAAATAGTGTCTCTAAAGCACCAGGGAAGATAACCATAACACCCAAAGGTAGTACTCACAGGGAACTTACGGAAGGTTGCCCCAAGTCATACAGTACACTTAAGTAAACCTGGCCACCACACTACGAACAGCAGAGGACACCACTAAGGCAAAACACTGCCAGGAAACCGAGGCCAGAAATGACAACCGCCCCAGATTGCATTAGCTAAGGAACTAGAGTTGCTGAGTAGCCAGTGCGGGGGTCTGGAGCTCCCCCTCCTCCTCCAGGGAAAGGGAGGGGAGCGTGGTGGTGATGTGTGACGTTTGCTTGTTTCCTTGGAATTTGAGGGAAATCTGCCTCTCAGTTTAGTTTTTGGTTACAATCTTCTTACCATGTGGGGACTGTATGTTATGCCTAACTTTCTAGGTGTCTAACCCCGGTCGATGGCAGATAAGGAAAACTCCCAACCGAAGGGGGTTTTCCAGGGCCATTACTCCCTGTGCCTCTGAGAGGACCAGGTTCTGGCTCATGGTCCTCAGTAGGCTGAACTCCATTGACTAATGCCCTGGTCTAATGTATCATACATTAGCCCGATAGCCCCAGGGAGCTGAAGGGGCTCCCCACAAACAGAAAAAAAAAAAAACTTACATTCAATTTTCATTTTGTGAGGTATATCATATTTTGCTTTGGCTGACCTCACCTCACTGATGACTTTCTGTCCAAATCTAAACTTGTCATCAACTTCTTCATCAAGGAAGATATTATACTGAAAAATAAATAAATCTTAGATCTTGTAATTTCTCTTAAGTATGGGTTGATGCATTTATGTCCTTGAAATTAAGACTGTCAATTTAACCAATCAACCACTGTACCTGTATCATATTACCAGCTATTATATCTTATACATGTCACCTGTAAATTTGCAAACTATATTAACCATTACTATGTGAAATTCATTTCCAATAAAGTACCAGTAATAAAAACTATGATATGGAAGCCCACCTCCTCAGGTTCCGGGTATGGTGTGACACATATTGATGGCTGTCGATTGGTTGTGCGTGGCGGGAGTCGTTGGAACAGCTCCTCGGATAGGTAAGGCATGAATGGAGAAATAAGTGTCAAACCCACATGCAATGCTGTATACAGAACATTGCGACTCAACTCCTTTGCTTCTTCATTATCTGAATACATAACTGGTTTTATGCATTCCTGAAATACAAAAAGAAAGAAAAAATATATATACTGTATATATTATTGTAAATTATTGCCATTTCAAATCACGACAAATATACATATAAAAAATATATCTGCTTTATAATTTACAAGCCCTTAAAGCTGTATCAATCTGTAAAACATACATCAATCCAATGCCACTATGCTAGAACCAACAATTAAAAGAGGTATTATGGTTAGATTAGGGGCAAAACATTCTTGCTCTCTCTCTCAATACATTTCAGTTATAGTACAGAAAGTCTAAAAATAAAGCACAATATTATAAGCAAGTCACAGTATAAATAAGTGGCTACTGAGCTGACCATTTTCTTGGGTAAAATCCCACTTCCCCCAAGACACTTAACTCCAGTCTGGGCCAGTGCAACTTTCCATGCCAATGTAGTGGGGAAGATGCACCTCTACGTTGACAGTGCCAGTGCAACTGTTCAACGTAGGATACCTTGATACTCAAGGTATCAAGGTATCCTACGTTGACAGTGGAAGGGGATACTTCTCCTCATGGGGAGACAATAAGTCCTTGGCTCATTGTCATGTTGGACAAGAAGCCGAGGGAGTGTTTATTACATCTGAGACCAGTGTACTAGGAGGAGGCAATGACTCGGTAGACAAATGACGGCCTCCACCCGAAGTAGCAGGGTGGAGGATAACAGGGTGGAAAGATAACACTCGTTCATAACTATTCAAATGTTTAGTTGTACATCCAGGCTACATGTATACCAATTAAACTTATTTTTGCATTGCTTAGCACACCTAAACTCTTTATCATATTTAATATTACACTGGTGATAGGAACCAGTGATAATGTAGTTATTTGCCTATAAAGTAGATGTATAGAAGATGTGATGAGCGCCTCAATTGGCGAGCATTTTGGGTAACGATCGCCGACAATTCGTCTCGTATGGCGAGCGCTCGTTTGAATAACGACAATACCACATGGTGGAGTCGCGCTGCTTCTCGTACATTCTCGGACGCCTCCGACGATGAAAATAAATTGTATTTTTTTTTTGTTTAAAGATGGTAATGATGCTGGGATATAATGGAGTAACTGGTGTGATGTTGCAAAGCATTGACTTTTATGTAGAAAAAATTAATGAAATATTTTGAAAAACAACAAATGTTAAAATGGTTCGTTCTGTGTTTGGCAGGTACGCTGCTCCATGTTTCTTAAAAAAAAAAAAAAAAAAAAAAAAAAAAAAAAAAAAAAAAAAAAAAAAAAAAAAAAAAAAGTTGAAACAATTTGAAAAACGGACAAATGCCATAAAGGTACATTCAGTGTTTGTCGGGTAGGCTGTTCCATTATTAAGAAATGAAAAATTCAAAACAAATGGAACACATTTCAAACAAAGAAAGATTGTCATAATGACAGCCAACCCGACAAACACTGAACAAACTTTTATGGCATTTGTCCATTTTTCAAATTGTTTCAACAGTTTATTTTACTTTTCGTTTTTTCTTTTATTTAAGAAACATGGAGCAGCCTACCTGCCAAACACCGAACAAACCTTTTGCTATAAAAAAAAAATTATTTAAAAAATTTGAATTAAGAAAATGTTTATAAACGTTTGCTCAGTGTATGTAAGGTAGGCTACTCCATTATTTAAAACATTCAATGTCATATTGATGTTTTTCGGTGGTAGAACGGATTAATTTCATTGCCATTATTGTCAATGGGGAAATTCGTTTTGCATGACGTCTGTTTCACATGACGAGCACGGCGCCGGAATGGATTAAATTCGCTATTCGAGGTTCCACTGTACCATAAATTAATATTACTTGGTCTTATAATCTAATACTGTACTCTAGCACGTAATTTACATCCTTTGCATTTTGATTATCACTTTTCATATGGGGTAATTTGTGTAATCCAGTACAGTATATTAAATTTGGATGGGGAGGCGTCATCCTCTACCTCAAGCAGGGTAAGGGGGCAGGGGAAATGTGGACAAGCATTCTACGCGTCCCTCTGTGATGTTGTCGTCTACATAACAATTTTTTGTATAATTGTTAAATTAAGGAAGTTCTACTCATATGATTATAATTAATACTATCCTTATATAATATAACTACTTCATATTCACTGGTCACTGCTAGTAAGGAGCAATGTTAAGTGTTAGAAAACTGTGTGAGCACTATTACGGCAATGACTGAGGCAGCGGCGGCTCAGCCTGGTGTACAGCGGTGTTCTTACTGGACTAATCAACTTTGGCACCATTATTCATGTTAGAAAATCAGTTGGAGCATTGCAGGGATTTGAACCAGCATTCTGGTCAATACCAGACCAGAAATGATTAATGTGGAATTAATCCACCAGGTCGCTAAAGGACAAGAGCTATTCAACCTGGGTTTGAGTCCACTAAGGTCTGGGGCCAGATTCACGAAGCAGTTATGCAAGCACTTAAGAACCTATACATCTTTTCTGATTCTTTTGCGACTTTGTTTACAATTATTGAACAATTAATGAGCTCCGAAGCACCAGGAGGCTGTTTATAACAGTAACAACAGTTGATTGGGAAGTTTTCATGCCTGTAAACTGTTTAATAAATGTAACCAAAGCCGTCAAAGATTGAAGAAAGATGTACACGTTCGTAAGTACTTGCGGAACTGCTTAGTGAATCTGGCCCCTGGATGCCTCAGCTGGTGCCACAGCCAGGGTTTACGAATAGCTAAAGCCTGCGCTGTTTCAGCCAGATACAGCTTAGAGGATACACAAAATTGAAGGCGGTCTTTAATCTTCCATGATGAGGAAAAGCTGTTGAAGGAAAGACAACAATGGAAAATGAAGTGGGAAGTGAGAAAATGAAAAAATGTAAGGAGGCAGCAGAAAAGTTTATCCCGGCCCAAAAGGTAAAAAATTAAATGCAGATGAGAAACCCATGGCTTAATCAGAGATGTAAGCTAGCTAAGCAAGCAAGTAAGTAAAAGAGCATGGAGAAATTATAGAAATAACAGGACACCTGAGAGCAGAGAAGGATACCAGAGAGCCAGGAATGAATACGTCAGGGTAAGAAGAGAGGCAGAAGGGCAATATGAAATAACATAGCAAGCAAGGCTAAGACTCAACCCAAATTGCTACACAGCCACATCAGGAGAAAGACAACAGTGAAGGAACAGATAATGAAACTGAGGATAAGGACAGACAGATTCGCTACAAATGACAAAGAAGTGTGCGAAGAACTCAATAGGAAATTCCAGGAAGTTTTTACATTAGAGCAAGGAGAAGTTCCAGAGATAAGAGAAGGAATAGTTAACTAGGCACCACTAGAGGAATTTGAGATTACCAGTGGGGATGTAAAGAAGCTTTTGCTAGATTTGGATGTGGCAAAGGCTATAGGCCCGGATGGAATATCACCATGGATACTAAAGGAAGGAGCAGAAGCACTGTGCCTGCCACTCTCCCATGGTGTATAACAAATCACTGGTAACAGGTGAACTGACAAAAATTTGGAAGACCGCGAACGTAGTCCCGATATACAAGAAGGGGGATAGACAGGAGGCACTGAACTACAGGCCAGTGTCCCTAACTTGCATACCATGCAAGTTATTGGAGAAAATTGTGCAAGAAAAGCTAGTGGAACATCTGGAGCAAAGGAACTTTATGACAACACCAACATGGTTTCAGGGATCTTCTTGAGGTTTTCTTGAGATGATTTCGGGGCTTTAGTGTCCCTGCGGCCCGGTCCTTGACCAGGCCTCCACCCCCAGGAAGCAGCCTGTGACAGCTGACTAACACCCAGGTACCTATTTTACTGCTAGGTAACAGGGGCATAGGGTGAAAGAAACTCTGCCCATTGTTTCTCGCCGGCACCTGGGATCGAACCCAGGACCACAGGATCACAAGTCCAGCGTGCTGTCCGCTCAGCCGACCGGCTCCCCGGTTGGCCTTCCATATACGATGAAGGCACACAAACATTCCCACCAAAACAGAGATGCAGAACCAGATTGGTTTAACAGAAACTGTGAGAAGGCCAGAGAGGAAAAGACAAGAAAATGGGTTCAATATAGGAAGAGGCCTAACCCACAAACATACCAGCACTACAAGCAAGCAAGAAACAATTACACAACAGTGAGGAAAGAGGCAGAAAGGAACTTTGAGAAAGGTATTGCAGACAAATGTAAAACTGACCTAGGCCTTTTCTATAAATTCATTAAAAGCAAGCTGCATGTAAAGGATAAAATCCAGAGATTGAGAACAGGGAACAGGACTACTGAGAATGAAAAAGAAATGTGTAAAATGCTAAATGAACGGCTCCAAAGTGTATTTGTACAAAATGAGGATTTCATAGAACCGGACCTAATACCAATTCCAGAGCAAGCCATAGAATACATACAGGTCTCTCAAGACAAAGTGGAAAAAGTATTCGTGGGACTAGGAAGAAATAAAGCAGTTGGACCTGATGGAGTTTCACCTTGGATGCTGCGAGAATGTGCAACTGAGCTGAGCATTCCACTCCCATTAATATTCCAGACATCCTTGTGCACAGGAATCTTAGCAGATATATATAGAAAAAGCCAAACATAGCACTACTCTATAAAAATGGTAATCGAGAGGAACCTCAAAATTATAGACCTGCATCATTAACAAGCGTGGTAGTCAAAACACTAGAAACAGTTGTTAAAGCCAAATGGATTGAATACTTAAGAGAGTAATGACATAATAATTCATAACAGTATTTCGAACAGGAAGATCCTGTGTAAAAAATCTATTTAGTTTTTATGATAGAGCCACAGAGATACTACGGGAAAGAGGTGGTTGGGTTGACTGTGTATCTGGACTTGAAAAAAAGGCTTCTGACAAGAGGCTGTTCTGGAAACTGGAACATGCTGGAAGAGTGACAGGCAAACTTCTAACATGGATAAAAAACTTTCTAACTAACAGACAGATGAGGGCAGTAAACAGAAACAATGAATCTGACTGGAGGAGTGTTACTAGTGGAGTACCACAAAGTTCAGTTCTTGCACCAGTAATGTTCATTGTCTACATAAACGATCTACCAGAGGGAATACAAAATTATTTGAACATGTTTGCGGATGATGCCAAGATATTGGGGAAGATAGGAGGCGCAGACAATTCTAGTGCCCTTCAAATTGATCACCACAAACAAAATTCTAACAGGAATCGCCCAAATTGACAAGAAGGAATTCCTGAAACCAGGAACATCACGAACAAGACAACAAAGTTTCAAGCTAAGGAAACAGAGGAGCCAAAAAAACATTAGAAAGTTTTCTTTTGCAAACAGGGGTAGACGGTTGGAACAATATAAGTGTGAAGGTGGTAGAAGCCAAAACCGTCAGTAGTTTCAAAGCATTATGCAACAAAGAGTGCAGGGAAGACGGGACACCACAAGCGTAGCTTCCATCCTGTAAAAACACCCCAACAAATGGGGGGGGGAACAAGACTGATAAAATCAGTGTACTCCTACTGGGGATACTTAAAATTAAACCGACATTACAAAATATGTCCATTCAAGCACATTAGTTGACTTGTAGAAGTGAGCACACCTTTCCTAACATGGTTACTTGCCCCCCACTTCCAAACTCTCTATAAGAACCATCTATGCAAACCATGTCAGTCAGTCTCATGACCTATAACCCATGATGAAAGCACATTCATACACAGATGGCATGGATGACATTACCCCTTGACTAAAATTGTCCAGGGTGGGGAAAAAAATATACTTTTATAATTCTAATACAAATATAAAATACTTACCAGGTATACATCACATATCTGATACCACCAAAGATTGTACAAAGATGTAGTGGCTCTTGGGAAGTTGAATTCTTCAAAGGCTGTGTTGCACTCTTTCACAGCGTATGCCAGCTGACTTAACATCCATCTGTCCACTATACTCAGACTTGCTCTCTGTTACAAGTATAATATCATAATTAAATTACCCGTACTTTTTAAATTCTACAATTACATTTATTTTATCCATACAAACCTAGTTTGTATGCTTGTATTACAGTACAGTAATGGGTAATTTAACCCAATTTTAACCAATTTTGAATTTAACAATTAAATGTATAACATATATATATATATATATATATATATATATATATATATATATATATATATATATATATATATATATATATATATATATATATATATATATAAAATCTGCACTGTAAGAATACTACAACCAACAAATTGGTAACTATACCACTAATACACACAGAAATCACAATAACGTGATATTTAAAATGAACAAATCCACAAGGGCCGTGATGCGGGTTGGAACCTATGCGCTGGATGTTCCCAGACTCTCACTAGTCAACTGTATCACAACATGATAAAAGAATTGCAACCTGGAGTACTGCTGCCCCCACAAGTATCCCGAGGCTTCCACTGAAGCCTAACTGGGGTTTCACACACTTCCCCCCATACACTCGGGCTCTGTCAAACAAATAGTTCCACCTCTGACATCTAACAATTCACAACTAACAAACTTGTAACTATATCACCAATACACACAGATATCACAATAACGCGATATATAAAATGAACAAATCCACAAGGGCCTTGAGGGTTCGAACCTATGCATGGGGAAATTGTGTGAATCCCTGGTTAGGCTTCAGTAGAAGCCTCGGGATCCTCGTGGGGGCAGCAGCACTCCAGGTTGCAATTCTTTTACAATGTCGTAGTACAGTTGACTAGAGCGCGTCTGGGCGCAGTCAGCGCATAGGTTCAAACCTTCATCAACGCCCTTGTGAATTTGTATATATCACTAATATCACAGGTGAAAGCATACAAAAGAACTGTAAAAGCATTACGAGAACTGACAGCTTGGGAGGTTGAGGGACATATAGAATTCAGAATTAAGTACATGCATAGATGAAGTTATCTGTTGTGATAACTGAAAAAATATATAAAGAAAATCGATAAACATTCAAATATTGGAGCATCAAAGTTTATGATCAGGTGAATTCAGATTATTAACGTAAGATCTAATACAACTACAAAGCGAATGTTAAGTTGAAAATGAAAGTGAAGCATGTACAGTACTGCAAGTGACCAGACGCTGAAGTGTCAAGCTTTTACAAAATCAGGTTCCTCCAGCTAGGAACAGTCAATCAAGAACACTGATCCGTTGCTGGTTAGGATGTCACACCCTTCTTGCTCCTGGATTACTTTGGGTGATGGGAGAACTAGGCAGGAAAACTTGCATAGCATCCCTTAAGGTAATGTCAGAGAATGCAGAGGACATGGTCATGGTGTTATCGAGTGTGCGTGCGCTTCTATACAGCTGTCTAATTTGCTTTTTTGCCTTCTATATTTGCTAAATTTTGAACAGGGGCATACATTAAAATAATAATCTTCTGCCACCTTTACTGTTATCCGGTCTCTGTAGGTATCATCCTGGTATACCTGGAGCATACCTGGAGCTTGACTTGAGATAACTTGGTCCAACAGGCTGTTGCTTGGAGTGGTCCCATGACCCACATATCCACTACTACCTGGTTGGTCCGGCACTTCTTGCAAGGGAGGAGGAATTCATTTGAATTTATATAAATGAATTCTATATGAATTTAGTAAACATTCCAGTTTGGCAGCAAGATGCTACTTCTGGAAACTTTCCTTAAGACTACAGTACTCATAGCCCAGTTGATAGAGCTTCAGCCGAACACGAGTGGGGTCCACAGTTTGTGACTCCTACAGCCCAGGTGAATGGTACGTTTTTATTTATCAGAGATTCAGTGACTGGCTGGAGTTTTAGGATGGTCACATCATTTACCACTTCTGTGGTGGTGTGACCATTGGGGAACAATTTGGCTTCTCAAATATTTACCAGGTATGTAACAGTTGCCCTTTCAGAGAGAGCACTCTTGTGTATCCATACCTGGTTGATACCTGGTTGATGGGGTTCTGGGAGTTCTTCTACTCCCCAAGCCCGGCCCGAGGCCAGGCTCGACTTGTGAGAGTTTGATCCACCAGGCTGTTGCTTGGAGCGGCCCGCAGAGCCACATACCCACCACAGCCCGGCTGATCCGGGACTTCTCTTAGGAAACAGTCCAGTTTTCTCTTGAAGATGTCCACGGTTGTTCCGGCAATATTTCTTATAGTCGCTGGGAGGACGTTGAACAACCGCGGACCTCTGATGTTTATACAGTGTTCTCTGATTGTGCCTATGGCACCTCTGCTCTTCACTGGATCAATCTTGCATTTTCTTCCATATCGTTCACTCCAGTACGTTGTTATTTTACTGTGTAGATTTGGGACCTGGCCCTCCAGTATTTTCCACGTGTATATTATTTGGTATCTCTCTCGTCTCCTTTCTAGAGAGTACATTTGGAGAGCTTTGAGACGATCCCAATAATTTAGGTGTTTTATCTCGTCTATGCGTGCCGTATATGTTCTCTGTATTCCCTCTATTTCAGCAATCTCTCCTGCTCTGAAGGGGGAAGTGAGTACTGAGCAGTATTCGAGACGGACAACACAAGTGACTTGAAGAGTACAACCATTGTGATGGGATCCCTGGATTTGAAAGTTCTCGTAATCCATCCGATCATTTTTCTGGCTGATGCGATATTTGCTTGGTTATGCTCCCTAAACGTTAGATCGTCGGACATCATTATCCCAAATCCTTGACATGCTGTTTTTCTACTATGGGAAGATTTGATTGGGTTTTGTACCCTCTATTATGTTTCAGATCCTCATTTTTGCCGTACCTGAGTACCTGAAATTTATCACTGTTAAACATCATATTATTTTCTGCTGCCCAATCGAAAACTTGTTGACATCTGTTTGTAGTTTTC
>WNGS01165339.1:14515914-14592828 GCA_020271785.1 Procambarus virginalis | reverse complement strand
GCCAAACACACACCGAAACTACGACGTTGGTACAACGTTCGAGCAAGTTTTAACACCTTCTAACCAGTTATAACAACTAATATAGCATGTTGTAACAACGTTCTAATACGTCATAAACACGTTAAGCCAAGATGTAACAACTTTATTACAAGTTGTAACAAGCGGAAAATAGAGACAGTTTCGGTTTGTGTTTCCAGGGAAGAGAGGTAAGAGATAGAGAAAAATCCAAAATATTTTTTCACAAACGCAAAATCAAAATAAAAAACCTCGACCAGTATTGGACCGTTAATTACAAATGAAGGTACGTACACAGAGGACAACAAAGAGTTTAGTGAAATTCTAAGGCGCCAGTATGAAGCTATGTTTAGCACACCAATAAACAACATGAAAGTTGATGACCCAGACAGCTTCTTTATGAATGGCATTCAAGCTGCAGATAATATAATAGATATTAACACAAACTCAGAAGACTTTGAAAGAGAAATTGATAATATGCTTATGCACTCAGCTCCTGGGCCTGACTCATGGAATTCAATATTTATAAAGAAATGTAAAATCCAGTAGCACAAACACTCAACGTAATATGGAGCAAGAGCCTAGATACAGGGGAGATACTAGCAGCACTTAAATCTGCAGATATAGCTTCTTTGCACAAGAGGGGGAGTAAAGCCTTGGCAAAAAATTATAGGCCAGTTGCACTAACATCACATAATAAAAGTGTTTGAAAGAGTGATTAGGAACCAAATTTCTAGTTTTATGGAAAATAATGAGTTGCACAACCCAGGACAACATGGATTTAGAGCGGGAAGATCCTGTCTGGTTGATACCTGGTTGATGGGGTTCTGGGAGTTCTCTACTCCCCAAGCCCGGCCTGAGGCCAGGCTTGACTTGTGAGAGTTTGGTCCACCAGGCTGTTGCTTGGAGCGGCCTGGAGGGCCATGTCCCAAATCTACACAGTAAAATAACATAATGGAGTGAACAATATGGAAGAAAATGCAGAATAGACCCCAGTGAAGAGCAGGGGGTGCCATAGGCACAATCAGAGAACACTGCATAAACATCAGAGGTCTACGGTTGTTCAACATACTCCCAGCGAGTATAAGAAATATTGCTGGAACAAACGTGGACTTCAAGAGAAAACTAGATAGTTTTCTTCAAGAATTGCCAGACCACCTGGGTTATTGTGAATATGTGGGCCTGTGAGCTGCTCCAAGCAACAGCCTATTAGACCAAGCTCTCATAAGCCAAGCCTAGCCCCTAGCCAGGCTTGGGGAATAGAAGAACTCCCTGAATCCCATCCAGCAGATCTCCGAGGCAAGGGAAGCAGGGGATCAAAGTAAAAAAAACTCACCATAACACAAAATGTACAGCAGAATTCAATCTCAGAACTAAGTCGACTCCCATACTAGAAACGGTTGAAGGTTTGGCTTAACCCTGCAAACCAGGCATGACAAGGCTGATTTCATCGAAACCTTTAAAATACTGTACAGTATACTGTACAATTTGGAGGATACTGATCAACCCTTTCCTCAAAAAGTCAACTGTAACACACGACACACAAACCATTGAAGCAATGGCATCATGCTCAGCAAGCCACAATGTAGGACACAAAACAGGCGATGCATTTTCACCCAATGGGTTGAAAATGGAATTGGCTTTTTACCGAAGCTGTAAATGTAAACAATTGCTGCAGTTCAAGATAAAACCATCAGGAAAATAGGGCAGACCTTTGACGAGCTGTTGGCTTCCTGTATTCATCGAGGCCACCAGAGATGGTGGCCCTAAGGTAAATTCAGGTACATGATCAGTAAATGATCAAGTACCTGAATGAATCAGTTAGATCAGTTAAACAATAAATACCCTCACCGTGATATTCCCAACAGACACCCGAAGACAGCTCAGGTCACCTGTGGTTTCAGCCAGCCTACACCTAACCCCCCCCCCCCTCTCATTCTGGAGCTGCCCATGCAATGCCCCACAACCTCACAGGTAAGAAGGTAATTGGGCAGGGATGGGGAGTTACCAAGGGTTCACATGAAAAGGGCATGCGGAGGCAGACTCGCCTGTGAATTGCCAAACAGCCCACAATGCCAAAAGAACAAGACCTCATTTGCCTTCCACTCTGACTGAACTTACAGAAAGAAGACACACCAACCATGAGAATGGTCAAAACGCCTCGAGCAGGAATGGCTTTGGAGAATGAAACCTGAGAAGTCAGAAGCTACGCTTCTGGCTTCTTGGCTTCTAATCTCGGAGATCAGCCCCAAGTGAGAAGGAAATACTGTAAACTGAACCTCCCACCCTAGAAGAGACCAGAATGAAAGGCACAACCAAAAAGAAAATGGAGAGCAAAGCCCCACAGGTCAGATGTGCAGAAGCACCATGGGCAAAGAGGCCACAGACATGAACCAGCACAGGGAGAGCTGGAGACAAAGGCCCAACTGAGGGCTGACACAATCGAACACAGTCTGATCGCCGAAGGAGGACAGCTCCATTAAACTGAACTCTGAAAATTCATCTAAGCTACTGTACCATCTGTTGAAGATTGGGAGCATTGCAGTTAAAAGTATTTACTCCATGGAACTGAATGTTTAGGTTGTTTATCTAAGAGATGCCTAATTTATTTCAAGCAGTGGCTTGTTTTCTTGCATCTATGGTTTCTGGCATGTTTTTCCTAGTTTTAAAATAGCAAAAGCACTATTAATAATAATTCAAAATCTGTTAACTTCATAAACACTTACCCATGAAACTACTCTGCCATTGAAACATGGAAGCGGTGCATCATCATCTATTATTTCTTCTTTAACAACCCCAAAATCATCGTCTGTCACAGTTACTCAACCACTATGACATAATCACAGAAGCACTAGAAGAAAAGCAAAATACAGATGTTGTATACACAGACTTTGCAAAGGCATTCGACAAATGTGACCATGGGGTGATAACACACAAAATGAGGTCAATGGAAATAACTAGTAAAGCAGGACGCTGGATACTCTATTTCCTGTCGAACAGAACACAAAGAGTAACAGTCAATCATATAAAATCGAGTCTAAGCGAAGTTAAAAACTCTGTACCTCAAGGTACAGTCCTTGCACCACTACTGTTCCTTATTCTCTTATCAGATATAGACAAAAATACACATCACAGCTTTGTGTCATCCTTCACAGATGACACAAAAATCAGTATGAAAATTACCTCTGCTGAAGACATTGAAAAATTACAAGCAGATATCAACAAAGTTTTCGATTGGGCAGCAGAAAATAACATGATGTTTAACACTTTGGTCCGGGCATGACGCAATGCTGCGTCATCCGTTTACTGTCGGTAGTAACGGGGATGACGCGATGCTGCATCGTCCACTAAAATAATCGCCAAAAATCAGGTTTTTATCTGATTTTTGGGGGACTGGTTTTAAAATGCGCGCCTGTCTTCCCTACACGCCTATGTCATGTTCAACACACAACACTGAGGTGGTAAGTACAAAAAATTTTATTATTTTGTATATATTTCTTTTTTTGTTCATACTTTTGTGTATTGTACTGGCAATATTGTTCTTCAATTGCACATATCCATTCTTATATGCACATATCCATCTAAAGCATTCTATTAGGAACAATTTCATACCTAAATGAGCGCTTTAACACGAAAATTGAGATTAGCAACAAGAAATAATACTAAACATTTGTGGGCAGGAATTGGGAGAGTAGCTGGAAGGTGTCTGGGCGCTCACTCGCGGCTAATGCGTGGCCCGTCTTCAACTCGTCGGCGGTTGGAGCGTGACCAGATTTTTTATTTTATATACTAATGATCTTCTAGAGAATTCTATTGCGAACCCATTGATACCAAAATGAAAGACCTAGGACGAAAATTGAGGTGACCAGAGTGAAAAGATTGAACACATTTTATCGCTTTTGCTCGCTCCTGGGTAACTCATTCGCACTTTCTCTGTTTGCTACACGTAATTAGCCAGGCTTTTGGAGTTTATATGCATTTAGTACTGTAGAGAATTCTATTGCGAACACAATGATACCAAACTTAATCTCGTAGGACGAGAATTGAGGTAACAAAGTTGAAGAGAGTATACACTTTTCAGAAGTACCGTGCGCTCCCATGAAACGCTGGGACCCACATCGCATAGTTGAGGGGTGGCGCGACGGGTGCGCCAAAGTGTTAACACTATCGCACTCCACTGCCGCCACCCATCATCACTCATTTTTCTCCCGATTCTGAACGAGTGACTATGGCTCGCGTCATTTATTAATATATTTGTAAAAAAATTCAATACCAAAATGAAAGACGTAACGCAAAAATTGGTGTCAGAACACTGGAAATATAAAATAATTTTGTGGTGATGAGCATCCAAAAGTTAAAATATTTGGTAAAATTCCATTTATTGTTCTATTATTATGAGACTAGTTTTAAAATACGTGCCTTTATTTTGTGAACAATTTCATACCAAAATGAAACGCGTAACACGAAAATTTATGTTATCAAACTGAATGAGTATACTGTATACATTAGTCTGCAGGTGTGCCAATTGGTGCTCGGTCACAGGTAACTTGGCCGACTTTAGGCTTTGCTGTGGGGAGTCACGCTGGGCTTTTAGACCTTATATGCATATACCCCTGTAGGGAATTCTATTGCAAACACAATGATACCAAAACGAACGACGTAGCACGAGAATTAAGGTGAGAAAACTGAAACGAGTATACACTTTTTGGTGTCACCTCATGCTTGCTCGTAATGAATGGCGCATGACATCATTTCTGCAGCGCGCACGAACGGCGCGTGATAAGTGTTAAAGGGGTTAAGAACCAATTTAGTGCTCTCAAAGGGCCACCCAGGTGAGCCTGGAAAGTATCCTGGGGCAAACTCTAAAGTAATCTGAGTTGGTCTGACCCAAAACTGAAGCAAATCCCTGAACTCCAGGAGATAACTCAAGACTGGTCTGATACTACTTTTTGAGCCATGGACCCAATGGCCATTTTCAAAGAAGGCCAACATAGGCGAATATTGGAGAAAAAAAGAAGTTGGAAAATGAGAACAAACAGGGGGTCATGGATCTCATCCCCCATTGCCATGTCTCACATTCTGTGAATGTGGGTGCAGAGTAGCAAAGTAACATTCGATTTAAGAGGAGGCTGCAGGAAGGATAATTGATAACACACACTCAGCAACAATGTGATAAATTGTCACGTTGCATTGCCAGCTAGAGCTCTACAAAAGGTTTCCAGATATCCCAAATAAAGCTGGCACCATACTCTAATCATGAAAGAACTAACAAAATCCATGAAGTGTCTTGCTGATATCTCCAAAAACAAAGTACAGTATTACCATGTAATTAAAAAAAAAAAAAGACTTGGTACCACATACACCATGATCATTAATAAGACTGTTTTGCTTCAGGAAATGTGTTACACGAGTATCTTCAATAAAACAGTACTAGGGATGAAATTCTGAAACAAAGGCGCAAGCGAAGATCACTGTGCCATAGGATGAAAACAAGCTGTCGCACAAAGTGAACACCAAAGCCTGGGGAATGCCCTACACAGTCTAAAGAAATAGCATAATTAAAACTTACAATATTAGCTAATGCAGTCAAACCAGAAAATGGGGACCACCAAACAATAAGTCTACTGGCATCCTTTTTGGAGCGCTGCTGCCACTTTGCAAGTCAGAAAAATGACTAATGCTCTGTTGATACAATAACATTAATTGATGATGAATTTAAATTATACTCTGGAGCGAGTTTATTGAGTGAAGTTCATTCTTTCATGTTATAGTAGGTTATCTCTTGGTTGTAGTACAAGTTGGACTCATCACTGTCTCCCTTTACTACGAGACTACACTATCTGAATTATTACTGCTCCTGCTGGGTGAACAAATCATTAAGAGTTCAACAGGCAGAATATATCTCTGTAAACCTAAATTGGCCACTGGTTCAAGAAAGCAACTCAGCACCTTTAGCTCAGAAAATATATGTGAACTACAAGAACACTAACCATTTCCTGCAGCTCTTTCAGTGATTCATAGGGATTGAAATTTTTGCCAATATTCATCATGGCAAATTTTGTTGCATTCCACAGTTTGTTGCAAAAGTTTCTGTATCCATTCACACGAAGAACATCAAGGTTAATATCACGTCCTGAAAAATAACATTTTAAGTTTTATATTTATTGATGGGATACCACTTATGTCTTTATTTACAAATGTTTTTAACCAGGAATTTTAGAGCGAGTACAAAACATAATTACAAAAGAATATAAATTATAAATAAATAAATTTATTATATATATATATATATATATATATATATATATATATATAGATATATATAGATATTTATATATATATAAGATATATAATAAGGTATATATATATATACAGTACAACCTCGATTCAACATACTATATGGGACCAACCCCAGTTCGTTGGAGCGTTGGATTCGTTGCAAGAGGGACCTTCAGAGGCGTTTTTGTGTCCGTGTTTTTTTTTTCTTGTACACAATAAAAATGCATTATCATATTACATACTCTACCTATATATTACTTCTCTAAAAAAAATACTGTAATTCATAAATTTACCTTATTGTTGAAGTTATGTCCATCTTGAAGTTTTCGTGAAGTTGTGAATGCTCTACAGTAAATACGTACTGCAGTGCATTATGCCGTTAGCACTGTGTTGATTAAAAGTAGTTCTGCTGTATGTTGAGTACTACAATACAGTTTATGAAAACTATTGTACACAAAAATTACTGCAACTTTAATTTTAACACTGAGTACACACTTAAATTTAACACTTGTTCTAACTGTTCATGCTGCACACGATGTTTTTAGATGTTTGCATCAGCTTTGCTGGTGCTCGCTGCTGCTGTGAGTTCAGCTGCTTCTGAGCTGGTGCTGGCTGCTGTTGTACCAGTGCTGGGTACAACTGTGCTCATGCTGGGTACGGCTGTTGTGCTGGTACGGCTCTGTTCTCATGCTGGGTACGGCTGTTCTCGTGCTGGGTACGGCTGTTCTCGTGCTTGGTACGGCTGTTCTCTTGCTGGGTACGGCTGTTCTCGTGCTTGGTACAGCTGTTCTCCTGCTGGTACGGCTGTTTCTCGTGCTGGGTATGGCTGTTCTCGTGTTGGGTACGGCTGTTCTCGTGCTGGTTGATTTTCTGCTACTAGTTCTTGCAAAATATTGCTTCGTTTTTGGCATTAATAAGGCACTATTAGTAAGCCCCTGAGACATTTTGTTTTATAACCAAAGAGCTGTGTAAAAAAATGGTCAATTCCACAATTATTCTTCCATCGGCAGATAAATGCTGTACATCAATCGCAGACAAAGCTAAGGGCACTGGGTGCATACTGTACGAACGCAGGCTAAGTCTATACGCACACCCTTCAGTTGGCTGGTGTTTAAGCCTGATCCAGTAACATAAATTTCTCTTAAATATTCGATTTACATCAAATTATATATTTTGTGTTATGTATTTAGTTTAGCAACATTATTACGATAATAAGAGCTATAAAAAATACTTATTTGAAACTGATTTATTTATTTCATTATTTCGAAGCCATAGGTCACTGAACTGTGGCGACGAAATCGAACAAAACACCGCCTGGTGTTGTGTTCGATTTCCAGTAACATATATTTCTCTCAAATATTCAATTTACATCAAATTATATATTTTTGGGTACATATTTAGTTTAGCAACATTATTCGGTAATAAGAGCTATAAAAAATACTTACTTTGGAACTAATTTATTAATTTTATTATTTCGAAGCGCGTAGATCGCTGAACTGTGGCGACGAAATCGAACACAACACAACAAGCATGGTGTATGGACAGGGATTAGACCCGTCTACTCGTGCTGGAGTTGTGCTGCCAATAATGTGAACAATTTCTCAAATAGGAGATATCTACCTTATTACAGTATATTTGGTCTTATTTAGTTTGTATTTAATTAGGATAATAAAGAGTTATTAAAAACCAGTTTTAGAAATGATTTATTAATGTGAAACGTTCAAAGCCATGGGTCACTGAACTATGACAACACAGACGAAAGTGAGTGAAACCTCACTGTAAAGGGAAGTTTACTGTACAGTATTCCCTTATCTGTCCACCCTCACTCGTCTTGTTTCATCACAGAAAATGTATAAGAAGATTTCAACATATTAGCTAGCTATTCATGCTTCAGCCTTTAAATTAATTTACAAAGATACGTGTGCCACAAATCGGTGAACGAAAATCATTGAAACTCAGTCGTTCACTTCTGTGGACCACTCTGGCTGGTGTTTGGTTAATATGCGTCACTTCTTGTGGACCATTCTGGCTGGTGTTTGGTTCATATGATTCACTTGTTGTGTGGGTCCACTTGTGTGATCCAACTTGTTCTTATGAAGGAATTATTAATTGTAATCTGTGATAGAATGAGACAGTTTTCCCCCACTGTGAACTCTGTCCCCAACATCGTAAGCTTGTGGACCACTTGTGGTCCACTTGTGTGGTCCACTTGTGTGGTCCATTTGTGTGATCCATTTGTGTGATCTAACTTGTCATATGAAGGAATTATTAAATGTAATCTGTGATGGGATGGTAAAGTTTTCTACCACTGTGAAGCTCTGTCCCAACATCGTAAGCTTGTGGACCACTTGTGGACCACATGTGCGGTCCACTTGTGTGGTCCACTTGTGTGATCGAACTTGTCATATGAAGGAATTAATAATTGTAATCTGTGATAGAATGTGAAACTTTTCCACCAGTCTGTGAACTCTGTCTCGACGTCGTAAGCAAATCCGAACATCCCCCGCTTCGGCGAACCATTGTTCGTCGAACCGGGTGAGTAATCCGCCTGAAAAGTGTGCGAACTAGCCGGAGATTCGTTGAATCGGGTACGTTGAATCGAGGTTGTACTGTCTGTGTGTGTGTGTGGTGTGTGTGTGGTGTGTGGTGTGTGTGTTGTGTAATTACCTAAGTGTAATTACCTAAGTGTAGTTACAGGATGAGAGCTACGCTCGTGGTGTCCCGTCTTCCCAGCACTCTTTGTCATATAACGCTTTGAAACTACTGACGGTCTTGGCCTCCACCACCTTCTCCTAACTTGTTCCAACCGTCTACCACTCTGTTTGCGAAAGTGAATTTTCTTTATTTCTTCGGCATCTGTGTTTTAGCCAGTTTATATCTATGACCTCTGTTCTTGAAGTTCCAGGTCTCAGGAATCTTCCCTGTCGATTTTATCAATTCCTGTTACTATTTTGTATGTAGTGATCATATCACCTCTTTTTCTTCTGTCTTCTAGTTTTTGCATATTTAATGCTTCTAACCTCTCCTCGTCTCTTGCCCTTCAGTTCTGGGAGCCACTTAGTAGCATGTCTTTGCACCTTTTCCAGTTTGTTGATGTGCTTCTTAAGATATGGGCACCAAACAACAGCTGCATATTCTAGCTTTGGCCTAACAAGTCGTGAACAATTTCTTTAGTATTTCCCATCCATGTATTTAAAAGCAATTCTGAAGTTAAGCAAGTAGCATAGGCTCCTCGCACAATATTCTTTATGTGGTCCTCAGGTGATAGTTTTCTATCTAGAACCACCCCTAGATCTCTTTCTTTATCAGAGTTCTTTAAAGATTTCTCACATAATTATAGGTTGTGTGGGGTCTATGTTCTCCTATTCCACATTCCATAACATGACATTTATTAACATTAAATTCCATTTGCCAAGTGTTGCTCCATATACTTATTTTATCCAGGTCTTCTTGAAGGGCATGACAATCATCTAAATTTCTTATCCTTCCTATTATCTTAGCATCATCAGCAAACATGTTCATATAATTCTGTATACCACTGGTAGATCATTTATGTAGACAATAAACATCACTGGTGCAAGAACTGAACCCTGTGGTACTCCACTTGTGACATTTCTCCAGTCCGATACATTGCCTCTGATCACAGCCCTCATTTTTCTATCAGTCAGAAAGTTTTTCATCCATGTTAGAAGCGTACCTGTCACTCCTCCAATTTTCCAGTTTCCAGAACAACCTCTTATGTGGAACTCTGTCGAAAGCCTTTTTTAGGTCCAGATAGATGCAGTCAGCCCAACCATCTCTTTCCTGTAATATCTCTGTTGCTCGATCATAAAAACTGAGTAAATTCGATACACAGGATCTACCAGATCGAAAACCATACTGTCTGTCTGATATTATATCATTTCTCTCCAGGTGTGCTACCCATTTAGTTTTAATTATTTTTTCCAATATTTTGACTATTACACTTGTCAATGATACCGGTCTATAATTAAGGGGGTCTTCCCTGCTTCCACTCTTGTAAATTGGAACTATGTTAGCCTTTTTCCACACATCAGCTACAACTCCTGTAAACAGGGATGCCTGAAAGATCAGTTGAAGAGGGATGCTGAGCTCAGGTGCACATTCTCTCAGAACCCATGGTGAAACTCCATCTGGACCAACTGCTTTGTTCTTATTTAGCTCTTTGAGCATTTTTTCCACTTCGTCTCTAGACACCTCTATGTGCTCTATGTTGTTCTCTGGAGTTCTTATTGTATCTGGTTCCCTGAAGATTTCATTTTGTACAAACACACTTTGGAACTTTTCGTTTAATGTTTCACACATTTCCTTTTCATTTTCCGTGAATCTATTTCCCATTTTCAACCTCTGAATATTATCCTTTACCTGCAATTTGTTGTTTATGAATTTATAGAATAGACCTGGTTCTGTTTTACATTTGTCTGCAATCCCTTTTTCAAAATTTCTTTCTGCCTCTCTCCTCACTGCCGTGTAGTTGTTTCTCGCATCTTTGTATCGCTGGTATGATTGGGGGTTTGGCCTCTTCCTGTATTGATTCCATTTTTGTGTCTTTTGGTCTCTGGCCCTCTCGCACTTTCTGTCGAACCAATCCTGTTTCCTAGTTCTGCTTCTCTGTTTTGGTATAAATTTTTTTGTGCCTTTATCATATATTTCACAAAACTTGACATACATCTCATTCACTTCCTTGCCTAGCAACAAGTCTGTCCAATTATACTCCCTAAAAAATTTTCTAAGGTTGCCATAATGTCCTCTCCTAAAGTCAGGTTTTTCAATTGCATCGACCATCATATTTTCTTCCAGATTATAACGCATTGCATACTTTATCCCCAAAAAGACATGGTCACTTTTACCCAAGGGAGGAAGGTACTGAATGTCAAATATTTCTTCCTCCTTCCTGGTAAATATCAAATCTAGCATGGAGGGAACGTCACCTTCCCTCATCCTCGTAGCTTGTTTAACATGTTGATATAAGAATGTTTCCAGGATGAGGTCTACAAATTTACAGGTCCAGAAATCTTCTGTTTTAGCTTCATATGCTTCCCAGTCTATGGATTTCAAGTTGAAGTCGCCGACTATCAACAGTCGTGAACTATCGTTATCCGCTCTCGCTATGATCTCTCTCATTATCGTTATAAGACCTTCTCGTTTACTATCTAGCTCCTCCTTTGACCATGTGCTGCTTAGTGGTGGACTATATGCATTTATGATCACTAGTTTATCATCCTCATGGCAGATCTCTAGTGCTATTATGTCAACTTCTTGTGGATTGGTAGTCATTATTTCGTTCACCTTTAGGTGTTCTTTCACCAGCACAGCAACGCCACCGCCTTTCCTAATTTTTCTGTCCCGTCTCCAAATTGAGTAGCCCCTTGGGAATATGACCTCATTTAAAATAACATCTTCAAGTTTTGTCTCCGTGAGTGCAACAATGTCTGGTGTCTGCAGCTGTATTATATCACTTAACTCCAGTATCTTTGACCTTACTCCATCTATGTTGGTGTATGCAATCTTCAGGAACTTGTTCCCCATCTTCTTATTTTTCACTCCCCCTTTCTCTAATGATTTTGTTGGTTTGCTTTTATGTACCACTTTACTGGTCTGCCTACCCCTATCACTTTGTAGAAAAAAGAATTGATTTCTTCTTCATTCCTGCTCTCATTTAAACGTTTTGCCTCGGCGAGGTTCAGTTTCAGCTTCTCTCTATCTTCTTTTGAAAGATCTCGTCTTAACGACCACCCTTTCCCATCCTCAACGCTTTGTAATTTTCTGGCATTCCTTAGTACTTCTTCCATCTGTTTGGCACCGTTTAGGGTGATCCTCAAAGGTCGATCTTTCCCTTTTACATATCTGCCTATTCTCCTGTAGTCGCACACATTCTCACACAGTCGTGTGTGTGTGTGTGTGTGTGTGTGTGTGTGTGTGTATGTATATGTATATGTATATGTATATATATATATATATATATATATATATGTCGTACCTAGTAGCCAGAACGCACTTCTCAGCCTACTATGCAAGGCCCGATTTGCCTAATAGGCCAAGTTTTCATGAATTAATTGTTTTTCGACTACCTTACCTAACCTAACCTAACTTTTTCGGATACCTAACCTAACCTATAAAGATAGGTTAGGTTAGGTTAGGTAGGGTTGGTTAGGTTTGGTCATATATCTACATTAATTTTAACTCCAATAAAAAAAAATTGACCTCATACATAATGAAATGGGTAGCTTTATCATTTCATAAGAAAAAAATTAGAGAAAATATATTAATTCTGGAAAACTTGGCTTATTAGGCAAATAGGGCCTTGCACAGTTGGCCAAAAAGTGAGTTCTGGCTACTAGGTACGACATATATATATATATATATATATATATATATATATATATATATATATATATATATATATATATATATATATATATACAGTATTATTAAATATGACCGAAAAAGTAAGATTAATAATTCTAACACGAATTTTCTCGATTTTCCTTATGTTTCTTTTTACTGGTGACGGTAAATGAAAAATCAATTCTCAAAAATTAATTTTTATTTCTAGTCTGACGTGACACTTGAGCGCGTTTCGTAAAACTTATTACATTTTCAAAGACTTTAGTTTATCCACACACAACTTATGACTGAAACAGCATTGGCTCTTATACCTGCATTTGGGTGAGGTGATGTAATACAATAGTGGGGTGAAAAACAAACTTTCAACAAAACACAGAACACGGAACAATGGGTATAGATTTGCAGAAGATGGGTAAAGATATAACTGCAGAAGGCCTATTGGCCCATATTTCTTGATGTTTCTATATTGGAGCGGAGTCTTGAAGTGGGTAGAATATAGTTGTGCGTTAATTGGCTGTTGATTGCTGGTGTTGACTTCTTGATGTGTAGTGCCTCGCAGATGTCAAGCCGCCTGCTGTCGCTGTATCTATCAATGATTTGTGTTGTTTGCTAAGATTTCTCTGGTGATGGTTTGGTTGTGGGAAGAGAATATATGTTCCTTAATGGAGCCCTGTTGCTTATGCATCGTTAAACGCCTGGAAAGAGATGTTGTTGTCTTGCCTATATACTGAGTTTTTTGAGGCTTACAGTCCCCAAGAGGGCATTTGAAGGCATAGACGACGTTTGTCTCTTTTATAGCATTCTGTTCCGTGTCTGAAGAGTTTCTCATGAGTAGGCTGGCCGTTTTTTTGGTTTTATAGTAAATCGTTAGTTGTATCTTCCAATTTTTGTCTGTAGGGATAACATTTCTATTAACAATATCTTTCAGGACCCTTTCCTCCGTTTTATGAGCTGTGGAGAAGAAGTTCCTGTAAAATAGTCTAATAGGGGGTATAGGTGTTGTATTAGTTGTCTCTTCAGAGGTTGCATGGTGTTTCACATTCCTTCTTATGATGTCTTCAATGAAACCATTGGAGAAGGCGTTGTTGACTAGGACCTGCCTTACCCTACAGAGTTCTTCGTCGACTTGCTTCCATTCTGAGCTGTGGCTGAGAGCACGGTCGACATAAGCGTTAACAACACTCCTCTTGTACCTGTCTGGGCAGTCACTGTTGGCATTTAGGCACATTCCTATGTTTGTTCCCTTAGTGTAGACTGCAGTGTGGAAACCTCCGCTCCTTTCCATGACTGTTACATCTAGAAAGGGCAGCTTCCCATCCTTCTCCATCTCGTAAGTGAAACGCAATACAGAATTCTGCTCAAACACCTCTTTCAGCTCCTGCAGATGTCTGACATCAGGTACCTGTGTAAAAATGTCGTCAACATACCTGCAGTATATGGCCGGTTTCAAGTTCAAGTCGACTAAGACTTTTTTCTCGATAGTACCCATGTAGAAGTTCGCAAACAGGACACCTAGGGGAGAACCCATGGCGACCCCTTCTACTTGCTTATACATGTGCCCATCCGGGCTCAAGAAGGGTGCCTCCTTAGTACAAGCTTGGAGTGGTTTCCTCAGGATATTTTCAGGTATGTCAAGAGGAGCACAGGCCGGATCACGATACACTCGGTCCACTATCATCCCGATTGTTTCATCCACAGGTACGTTGGTAAACAGAGATTCTACGTCCAACGAGGCTCTTATCCCTGTGGCCCGTGTTCCCAGCAGTAAGTCAACAAATTCCTTCGGGGACTTCAGGCTGAAGGCGCAAGGGACATAAGGAGTCAGTAAGCCGTTGAGTCGTTTCGCCAGTCTGTACGTGGGTGTGGGTATCTGGCTAATGATTGGCCGAAGTGGGTTTCCAGGCTTATGTGTCTTGACATTTCCATACGCATATCCAGGTTTATATTCCCCAATAATCTTTGGCAGGTGGAGTCCAGATTTCTTGGCATTCACAGTTTCAATCAATTTGTTGACCAGGTTCTGGCTCGTGGTTCCCAGTAGGCATAAGAACTCCAGTAACTCATGCTCTAGACTAATATGGCTGATATCAGTCCGTTAGCTTCAGGGAGGCTCCGTGGCTCAACCCAGAAAATTCTGCTATACATGTTTATTAGTATGCTAGTATTTGTTTTCTGTGATATCCTCAAATGCAGAAAGTAACCAAAAAATGGCAATAATGATGAATAAATATACCTGAACTCTAAAATAAACAAAACATGTAAGTGGGTATTAATTTAGAAGCATGTCACAACCACCTCCTATGCCTAAGACAAAACTCAAGATATTTACCCTGGGAAGTGTAGGCACACAGTGCAAATCGAAGTGCATCAGTGCCACATTCTGGAATTCCTTGAGGGTAATCACGTTTCTGACCTTCCTTGGCTTTTGATATTTCAAGGGGATCCAAATTACTGTTTTCATCCAGCTGTTTATTAAGCTCCTGAAGAAGGAAGTTCATATGTAAATTTTACAAATACCAATTAATTAAATTAAGCTAAATTGTTTTCACTATTAGCTAAAGTCCCGAGTTGCTAATCCTACGACAGTCCAGATAATTTACAATATTTTGTTCAAATCATAAAAGAACTAAAGTCCCTAATTATAAAGTTATGCATGTCAATGATTCCGAGGATGAACGTTCCCTTGGCCCAGTCTCTGTACACGAGTGCTCAAGTCTTGGGGTCTTTGATTTAAAAAAAAAAAAAAAATAATAATAATAATGGCCCCTCTTCAATGGGGCTATTTTGCACATTCTGCCATGCCTTCTCATCTGGTGTGGGGGTTACTTCTATGTGCAGATTTGGAAACAGTCCTATTATTTTCCAAGTTTAAATTATTATACATCTCTGCCACTTGCTCTAGGGAATACATATTAAAAAATTTGAACCGTCCAATTAATTTAAATGTTTTATTGAATAGATTCTAGCAGTAAAGGATCTCTGCATGCTATCTAGGTCAGTAATTTCTTCAGCTCTCTATGGGGCTGTTAGTGTGTAACAATATTCCACCCTATAGAATACTAGTGTCTTAAAGAGTACAAAACCATACCTCCAGGGTAATTCCGTGTATAACATCCATTGGATCGATGACATTGCCAAGGGACTTGCTCATCTTGCGACCATGTGCATCTCGAACCATGGCATGAAGGTATACCTGCCTGTTTACAAAATTTATAATGAGCAACATACAAGTTTATAGATTAAAGTAACTTTTATCCAAGATGCAGAAACAATACTGTTAACAATTTTTTTTTAAATCACAATTGGTGTAAAAACCTTCCAATTAAAATTTTTCCTAAAATTTATTAAGTTCCTGTATGACATAGTAAGCTTAATGTATTATTAGGGTCATCAGTTATAGTACAGTATTTATATGTAACTATCTCACTCTCCTTATGTCGACAGCCTTTAGATTCTCGGATATAGGTTACCAAGTGAAAAATATTTCTAAGTATATTTGGCTAAATATGACCACATTGCTGGCACTGTTGATCTTAGACCAGTTAAGTGCAGTATGTTGTAATAGATATAACACATGTTCAGTAAAATTGTACTTACTTGAAAGGTAATTTACCCAAAAGTTTCTGTCCAAAGAAAACCATTCGAGCAACCCAGAAAAAGAGGATGTCATGACCTGTTTCCAGTAGAGTATTAGGGTAAAACATCTCTAGGTCTTTAGTCTGAAAGAAGGGGAAAAATAGTCAAAGATATAATTAATGTAGTATATTCATTCATTCATTCAATTCCTCACACAGTACTAAAGAGTCACTTTATTTTTCACTTTTACAGAATTCAACAATGTAAAATTTCCTTTGGCCTCATTCAGAAGGGATTATTACATACTTGGTTTGGTACATTTTCTCACCGAATTATTTTATGTCTATATTGCTTTATTTAAATTTTTTTCATCCTACTTTTCCAACTTTTATCATTATAAAATGTTGCAAGCATTCCTGAAAAATGACTAAACATTTCAAGTTAAAATGTAGGAGGAAAAATCTTGTGTAAAGTTGAAAGAAGAATGAGAGAAACACAATAGTAAGACAGGGCCAAAGGATAAGGGAACAGAAATAACACAAAATTATAATAAAATTATTAAACATTATTTAACTTTTAATTTAACTGTGTCAAGTTTAATAATTACTATTAATTAATAATTATTAATATTAATAAACGGTTTAATATTAATATTATTAACTACTGTATTAATAATCTACTGGAGACTTAATCATTAATCAAAGACTAGTTTTATGAACATTTGTATCAATGGTTTTGTAAAGCACGATGATAAAATAAATGCATTACGTTAAAGATTCTAAGGCAAATCAAATACTGATACAGTAATATCATAAAATATATACAGTATACTGTATCCTAATTAATTTTATTTATTCTAAATTTTATTTTAAATTTAAATACTGTACTGTAGTTGTTTTCCTTCAATATTTTTTCACAACAAAAATGTTTAGGGACTAACCTGTTTAGGCCATCCCATGACAGAAAATGGGAAAAGTCCAGAACTGAACCAAGTATCCAAAACATCTGGGTCTTGGTTTAACTTTAGATTTTCTGGTGAAACATTGAATTTGGCTGCTGCCTTCTGCCGTGCTTCCTCTTCTGTCCGACCGCTCACCCAGTATTCGTCATTCTAGACAAAGAAGCATTCTAAAATTAAATATATATAAAATGCTATCTTAATTTAAATATTTTGGTTGATTACATTCCAAGTCAATTTTTTATGTCCATAAAAACGAGGTACAATACAGAAAGCACAGGTACATATATGTTTACATGTAAGGGAAAGTGTAACTGTTTACTTTGTTCTTGATAAACATGCAATTTATGTTTTAGCTCATATTTAAAACTAGATACAGTAATTCTGCATTACATTGCTATGAATACCAAAAAACCAGCATCAAATGTAATGAAATACCACTTTCTGGGTGAGACCCAGAGGCTCCCCAAAGCTATCCAGGTTGATATTGCTAATATTAGGCTTTGGCAACGGTGTAAAAGGAGTTCATAGGCGTACCAGGGGCCACGAGCCAGAACCTAGCCCCCTCAGAGAGGCACGAGGAGCAATGGCCTATAGAAACCTCCATGTGGTTGGAAGCATTCTATGTTTGCCATCGTCCGGGTCAGGTACCCAGAAAGATAAGCATCTAAAAACAAACCCCCTATTCTGGTTAAGAAATTGCTACTAAAAGCCGAACTAGTGGATAGAACTCCCCAAACAAAAACGAGCAAACAAACATGACGTCATCATGCCGCCGCGCCACTGTCTGCGCAGCTCCCCCCCTTCCCGAGAGGTGAAGGGGAGAACCCCAAATCCCTCGCACTGGCTATCCAAAACCTCAGTTCTGAGGCTGGACATAAAAAAATGGAGGGAGGGAGGGTAGCCAGGGAGCCTCCGAGTCTCACCCAGAAAATGGCATTTCATTACATTCAACACTGGTTTTCTTGGGGGAGCCCCGCCAGCTCACCGGAGCTAACTACCAAAGAAAAAAAAGGGACAAACCCGGGAGGCGGAAACTACATGTCTGAACCTGAAAGCAAGACAACTAGCAACACCAAATGACCCCCGCGGATGACCAAGGAGACCCAAACCGAGGAACAGAGACGAAGGGAATCCAGGTTAGTCCAAAGCACATCTAGGGTCACAGAGGCCGTGGCACGCACGCAAAGATCAAGAGCTACACCCGGACACAAGAAGAAGCACCCCTATCCAGCCAAACAAGCAGCAACAAACCCCAGGGACCCCTCTGGAAAACAGTCGTCCCAATCTCACCAGAAAAGAACAGACAGCTGTAACAAATAAACCGGAACCGAAGGGAAGAGAAAGAGAGCACCGTGTCCAAGACCATTACAGCTCAGGCGGTTCATAAGCGGGCTGGAGGCGAACAAAGCCAGAGACAGCTCGCGAAACGGTGCAGAATGAACACCAAAACCGACAGCACGCCATAGCGGCTCTGAGAGTGCCGCATGAGACAAGGCGACAGTATGTGTCAAGATGACAGTCCCAAATCTTCTGACTGTGTGGCCAACTTTTATTGACTGCACTCACCATACCAGCTTAATGGTTCGCTATGGTGAACACAAATGTAGATACTTATATGTAACGTGTGTATAGAGTGTATAAACAGCAATAGGAGAAGTTTGGGAGCCGCCATTTTGGTGAGGGAGGTGGCGTCGTCTGCACGACTTATCATGTTTACTGGTGACCACTATGGTCTTTGGGCACCATACCAGTTTACTTGTACAAGTATGGTGAATAAAACGGGTAGATACTTATATATAATGTGTGTATATAGCGTAATAACACCACAAACAGTATTGTTGGAGGAGAAATATTTGCGAGTCTGGCCTTGAGGGCGGCCGCCACCAGCTGACTGTGTGAGTAGCTACGTCTTTGTGCTCACCAAACAAGCTTAGATGTACAGTTATGGTGAACAAAACATATAAATACTTATATATAACATCTGTATATAAAAGCAAAAACAGTATGGTGGGAGGAGAATGGTGGCAAGTCAGGTAAGGTGAGGGAGGGAGTGGCAGCCAGTGGCGGGCTGCCACTAGTTGCCATTGCCACTACCACTCAGCATACCAACTTAGTGGTTCGTTATGGTGAACACGAATGTAGATACTTATATATAGCTCTGTATATAGTGAATAAAAGCAAAAACAGTATTGTGGGAGGAGAATGTGGGTGAGTCAGGTGACTTGAGGGAGGGAGGAAGTAGCAGCCAGTGGCAGGTTGCCACTGGCACTGCCACTCAGAATGCCAACTTAGTGGTTCGTACTGGTGAACATGAATGTAGATACTTATATATAACGTCTGTATATAGTGATTAAAAGCAAAAACAATATGGTGGGAGGAGAATGTGGGCGAGTGAGGTGTTGAGGGAGTGAGTGGCTGGCTGGAGTGTGGCGGTCACTCCTCGTTATTTTTTGACTCATAATAGCAACTTAGTGGTTCGTTATGGTGAACAAAACATGAAGATACTTATATATAACCTGTGTATATAGTGTAATAACTGCCTAAGTATTTATTCACTGTTTGATGAACATAATTGAATCAAAAATATGCACACCATATTTTTGAGTACAGTGATGATTCACTCATTTTATTATATAAATATATCACACTACACACTATTGAACAATATTACAGCAAAAAAACTATGAAAAATCAATCAGAGACATTGAAATAATAAGGTAATTATCTCTTTGTGGCAACTCCGGCCTGACAGCTGGGAGCAACAGACCGCCTTTGATGCACGCTCAGTCAGCGCCTGTTTTTTACCAGTCTTCCCCGCCCTATAGCGGGCAATATATGCCACTTAAGATTTTTTTATTATTTTTCCCATGATCAGTGAACACAAATTAAAAGGTTTAGAATTTTTTTTTTTTTTTTTTTTTTTTTGGGGTATGCGCCTGTGACATGCTAAATAGCCAGGCGCCATACAAGGGTTAAACATTAACCCTTACACTGCTCAGGGGTCCTGGGGACATTTACACCCCTGTGCGCAAGAAAAAAAAAAATCCAAAAAATTTTTTCGTCTTCTAAACACGTTAATTTGTGTCCCCTGAGCACGGGAAAAATAGCAAAAAAATCGTAGGTCACATATTTTGGGCGCAATTGACCGAGGAAGTCTGGCAAAAAGTGGGCGTTGACAGAGCGGTCGCCAGGGCCGGTCAGCGTCACCCGCGCTGACAGATGGGAGTTGCCACAAAGATATTATTACCTAATTGTTTCAATGTCTCCGATTGATTTTTTCTTAGTTTTTTTGCAGTAATATTATTCAATAGTGTGTATTGTAATATATTTATATAATAAAAGTGGTGAATAATCGCTATACTCAAAAGTATGGTGTGCATATTAGTGATTCAATTATTATGTTCATAAAACAATAAACAAACAGTTTTGCTGCTATTACACTCTATACACAGGTTATATATAAGTATCTGCATATTTTGGTCACCATAACGAACCACTAAGTTGGTATTGAGAGTCGAAAAGCAACGAAGAGTTACCGCCACACACCAGCCAGCCACTCGCTGCCACTCCCTCAACACACGCACTAAACTTTCTCCCCCAACAATACCATTTGTGGTGTTATTACACTATATACAGACGTTATATATAAGTATGTATATATTTTGTTCACCACAACTGTACAGCTAAGCTGATATAGTTATTTCAGGCACTAAGAGTCGTCGCTATACACAGCTGGCGGCTGGCGGCTCCCTCACTCATTCAAGGTCACACACACACTAAACTTTCTCCCCCAACAATACTGTTTGCTGCTATTACACTCTATACACAGGTTATATATAAGTATTTGCATATTTTGGTCACCATTACGAACCACTAAGTTGGTATTGAGAGTCGAAGAGCAACGAAGAGTTACCGCCACACACCAGCCAGCCACTCGCTGCCACTCCCTCAACACACGCACTAAACTCTCTTCCCCAACAATACCATTTGTGGTGTTATTACACTATGTACAGACGTTATATATAAGTATGTATATTTTGTTCACCACAACTGTACAGCTAAGCTGATATAGTTAGTTCAGGCACAAAGAGTCGTCGGTATACAGCTGCGGCTGGCGGCTCCCCACTCATTCAAGGTCACACGCACTAAACTTTCTCCCCCAACAATACTGTTTTCAGTGTTATTACCCTATACACACATATTATATATAAATATCTACATGTTTTATGCACTGTAACTGTACACCTAAGCTTGTAGTGCGCCCAAAGAGCATAGTGGCCACCCTCTAAACAGCTTGACAAATCGTGCAGACGACGTCACCTCCGTCACCCAAATGGCTCCTCCCAGCATAATCCTTTTGCTGTTATTACACTAATACACACATTATATATAAGTATCTACATTTGTGTTCACCATAGAGAACCACTGAGCTGGTATGGTGAATGTAAACAATAACAGGTGGCCACACAGTCAGTAAACGATGCTGTCTTCCTCAGTCTCTCAGCATCACTCCTCCCACAGCGCTAATTATTACAACAATCCTGCTATTATCACAACCCTGTTATTATATCACAGTCACGGGTCATCTGTAATATTGTCATCACTAAATAATAACAGTTATATATTTATTTTGACATTTTTCGGTGATGCTGTGGTCACAAGCTGAACAGCAATGCTGATCGCTCATGCTGCGTGCGCCAGCCTTGGTTGCTCCAACAGTACTGTGCCTCTCACACCTGAGAATATTGCCCACGATTTTTTTTTAAATTGCGTCTGTTTACAAGAGCCTGAGGAAGCTACTGTGAACCCCGTGTAGCCGCGGGCCATTTGAATCGGGAATGGCACCCTATGGCGTATATATACGCCATGCGCACCGTCGGACATGTTACTCAGGGCGTATATACGCCATGCGCAGTTTAAGGGTTAAATACCNTTGGGGAATTAACTTTGTCATCCTACGCTGGACACGTTCAAGTGAATTTTATATCCATTCTATAATATGGCGACCAAAACTGAGATAGAGAGAGAAGAGAAGTTGTCGTGGGCATAAGAGAGGAAAGTTTGCCCATACGAGGCAGCTCCTGTTGGCCCATACGAGGCAGCTCCTGTTGGCCCATACGAGGCAGCTCCTGTTGGCCCATACGAGGCAGCTCCTGTTGGCCCATACGAGGCAGCTCTGTTGCCCATACGAGGCAGCTCCTGTTGGCCCTACGAGGCAGCTCTTGTTGGCCCATACGAGGCAGCTCCTGTTGGCCCATACGAGGCAGCTCCTGTTGGCCCATACGAGGCAGCTCCCATTGGCCCATACGAGGCAGCTCCTGTTGGCCCATACGAGGCAGCTCCTGTTGGCCCATACGAGGCAGCTCCTGTTGGCCCATACGAGGCAGCTCCTGTTGGCCCATACGAGGCAGCTCCTGTTGGCCCATACGAGGCAGCTCCCATTGGCCCATACGAGGCAGCTCCTGTTGGCCCATACGAGGCAGCTCCCATTGGCCCATACGAGGCAGCTCCTGTTGGCCCATACGAGGCAGCTCCTGTTGGCCCACGAGGCAGCTCCCATTGGCCCATACGAGGCAGCTCCCATTGGCCCATACGAGGCAGCTCCCATTGGCCCATACGAGGCAGCTCCTGTTGGCCCATACGAGGCAGCTCCTGTGGCCCATACGAGGCAGCTCCTGTTGGCCCATACGAGGCAGCTCCTGTTGGCCCATACGAGGCAGCTCCTGTTGGCCCATACGAGGCAGCTCCCATTGGCCCATACGAGCAGCTCCTGTTGGCCCATACGAGGCAGCTCCTGTTGGCCCATACGAGGCAGCTCCTGTTGGCCCATACGGGCAGCTCCTGTTGGCCCATACGAGGCAGCTCCTGTTGGCCCATACGAGGCAGCTCCTGTTGGCCCATACGAGCAGCTCCCATTGCCCATACGAGGCAGCTCCTGTTGGCCCATACGAGGCAGCTCCCATTGGCCCATACGAGGCAGCTCCTGTTGGCCCATACGAGGCAGCTCCTGTGGCCCATACGAGGCAGCTCCCATTGGCCCATACGAGGCAGCTCCCATTGGCCCATACGAGGCAGCTCCCATTGGCCCATACGAGGCAGCTCCTGTTGGCCCATACGAGCAGCTCCTGTTGGCCATACGAGGCAGCTCCTGTTGGCCCATACGAGGCAGCTCCTGTTGGCCCATACGAAGCAGCTCCTGTTGGCCCATACGAGGCAGCTCCTGTTGGCCCATACGAGGCAGCTCCCATTGGCCCATACGAGGCAGCTCCTGTTGCCCATACGAGGCAGCTCCTGTTGGCCCATACGAGGCAGCTCCTATTGGTCCATACGAGGCAGCTCCTATTGGCCCATACGAGGCAGCTCCTGTTGGCCCATACGAGGCAGCTCCCATTGGCCCATACGAGGCAGCTCCTATTGGTCCATACGAGGCAGCTCCTGTTGGCCCATACTAGGCAGCTCCCATTGGCCCATACGAGGCAGCCCATAAATGGCGATTCCATAGTCCGATATGAGCGGCCTTGTATGTGCCAATAGACCTCCAGTTTCCTTTATCAATGTTCCTATGTTCCTCCGGATATTTAACACCACCAGTCACCGGTGAGACAGTGGCTAGCACAGGATTGCAGCATTTCCTGTTAGGGTTGACGCTGATATCCTGCGAGGTCCCGCAACCTTTGTTTATGTCAGGTCACCTTGGTGTTGTGACGCATAAGGAATAACATAAATCAGTTAGTTCTCCCTCAAGTTCTGCGAGGCAGCGGAAGTGTTTGTGAAAAGTGTGTGAATAGGCTGCGATGGAATCAGGTCAAGACATATTGTTGTTGTTGTTGGTTTAGGTTCAGCTACTTGGAACAAAAGTTACAAGTAGCACGGGCTATGGTGAGCCCCTGGGGGACTTACCTGGCACAGGAGAGGGGCTGTAACGGGTGTCAAGACATCTAGGATGCTCTTTATTAGCTTTCTTTATTGATTAGTTACGTTTTCACGCCACTTAATTTCTTGTTCGGGTCTTTAATAGTAATCAGCTAACCATGCCATGTTGGTTCCAACGAGCCTCCACTTATGGGTTCACCATAGCCCGTGCTGCTTGGAACTTTTGGATCCGAGTAACTGAATCTTATGTTGACCAGACCACACACTAGAAGGTGAAGGGACGACGACGTTTCTCAATCGACTTGATAATGGTCCAGGACGGACCGAAACGTCGTCGTCCCTTCACCTTCTAGTGTGTGGTCTGGTCAACGTACTTCAGCCACGTATTGTGACTCCTCGCCTGCAACTGAATCTTAACAACATCATGCCACCATGTTGGCTGACACCATCATCAACACTCTTTCATTTATCTCTTCGCATATGTTTCTCTCGCTCAATATTAACTCTTCACTTCTCTTGGTGAAGCCTCAACCACTTGATCGCGTAATATTGGATTTCATCCTTCGTGCAAACAGGGTTAGTCCTTATCTTCAGAGGCTGTGTCGTCCTTAAATTGGCGCTCTGGGACTTTTGTTATGTGAATGTTTGCTTGTTTGTTGTGTTCTCGTCTTCTCTCGCTTGTCTACTCTGTTTGTTTTGTTTTGAGGGGTTTTAAATGCTTTTTTATGGTATTCCTGTGTGTGTGTGTGTATTTTATGTGTGTTTTTTATTATGTGTGTATCACTTAGTTGTATTCACTTAGTTGTATTTTACGGGGGTTGAGCTTTGCTCTTTCGGCCCGCCTCTCAACTATCAATCAGCTGTTTACTAACTACACTAACTACTTTTTTTTCCACACCACACACACACACACCCCAGGAAGCAGCCCGTGACAGCTGACTAACTCCCAGGTACCTATTTACTGCTAGGTAACAGGGGCATACAGGGTGAAAGAAACTTTGCCCATTTGTTTCTGTCGGGTGCGGGAATCGAACCCGCGCCACAGAATTACGAATCCTGCACGCTATCCACCAGGCTACCTGGCCCCTGTGTGTGTGTGTGTGTGTGTGTGTGTGTGTGTGTGTGTGTGTGTGTGTGTGTGTGTGTGTGTGTGTGTGTGTGTGTGTGTGCTTGCGTGCTTCTGCTTGTACTATCAGTCTTTTCTATATATTTTTATCTTTCTTGAAACATAACTAGAAACGTCAAATCCGTTATAAACTTCTGATCACAACAGAAAACTTTGTAGTATAATTCGGGATTTAAATTAACCTATAATCGCATTAAAAAATATTTCTTCAGGTTTGATATCTTCGATCTAAATATCCTTTGATATCAATAGAAGCCTCTGCTAGACCCTATTAGCCAACTCAATTATAAATCTAGAAACTATTACTAGAAACTAGTTTAGTTAAAACTCAAAATTAAAAAAAAAATAATTTGAAAATCTTCACCGTGATGCAAAATTTAAAAAAAGTTTTTAACCGACTTCCCGCTCAACGGTCGTAAGTTCAGATAGATACCGGAATTTCTAAATGAAACCTGTGTTCGCAGAACACCATGAGGTCTCTATTTCAAATCCCCAGTGTAGCTAGTAACCAGGAAACGTGCATAGACTTATCATAGCTGATAAGCCGTCCAAGAACGTAGATTGTTTATCCTCATGTGGAGGATGTTGGCGGGGAAAATGGAACGCTAAATTTATGTTGAATTTTTATGTACTATGTACTAAATTTATGTACTATGTGGTAACTAATTGATGTTTTTTGTAGTGTTAGATATAATCGTAATTTGTGTGTTTGCGACCCACTGTCTACCATATTTAATAAATCAATAGTCAGGCAGAGTGCCAGAGTTATGGAAAGTTGATAATGTGATACCAGTTTTTAAGAAAGGAGATAGATCACTTGCATCAAACTATCGGCCAATTAGCCTAACGTCTATTGTGGGAAAGTTACTCGAATCGATAATTGCAAATACAATTCGTCTTCATCATGAAAAACATAAATTAATAATTGAGTCGCAACATGGTTTTATAAATGGCCGTTCATGTTTAACAAATTTGTTATCTTTTTATTCTAGCATAGTTGAGGCAGTTGATAGGTGCTATAGGAAACAGAGAGTTAGTATAAATGGAGTCAGAGTGGGAAAATGTTGAAAGTGGAGTGCCTCAAGGCTCTGTCCTGGGACCTCTGTTGTTTATAATATATATAAATGATTTAGATTCAGGTTTGAGTAGCAACATTTGCAAATTTGCCGATGATACGAAAATCGGTAGGGAAATTAATTCGGAGGAGGACTCACTATCACTTCAAGTTGATCTAGATAGGGTTTTGAAATGGTCAAAGGACTGGCAGATGCAGTTTAATGCTGATAAATGTAAAGTTCTGAGGCTAGGTAATAAGAACATAAGAACATAAGAACAAAGGCAACTGCAGAAGGCCTATTGGCCCATACGAGGCAGCTCCTATTTATAACCACCCAATCCCGCTCATATACATGTCCAACCCATGCTTGAAACAATCGAGGGACCCCACCTCCACAATGTTATGCGGCAATTAGTTCCACAAATCAACAACCCTGTTACTGAACCAGTATTTACCCAAGTCTTTCCTAAATCTAAACTTATCTAATTTATACCCATTGTTTCGTGTTCTGTCTTGTGTTGATACTTTTAATACCTTATTAATATCCCCTTTGTTATGTCCATTCATCCACTTGTAAACCTCTATCATGTCACCCCTAACTCTTAACCTTTCCAG
The DNA here is from genome assembly GCA_020271785.1 of Procambarus virginalis. NCBI lineage: Eukaryota > Metazoa > Arthropoda > Malacostraca > Decapoda > Cambaridae > Procambarus > Procambarus virginalis. Next base: position 14,565,960 of record WNGS01165339.1, on the reverse strand, counting down.
TGAATGCAACTTAAGCTTAGTTAATCTTTCTTCATATGAAAGATTTCTAATTTGGGGAATTAACTTAGTCATCCTACGCTGGACACGTTCAAGTGAATTTATATCCATTCTATAATATGGCGACCAAAACTGAATTGCATAATCTAAATTGGGTCTAACTAGAGCAAGATATAGCTTGAGAACCACACCAGGTGTCTTGTTACTTACGCTGCGATTAATAAATCCGAGTGTCCTATTTGCCTTATTACGAACATTCATGCATTGATCCTTTTGTTTTAAATTCTTACTAATCATAACTCCCAGATCCCTTTCGCAATCCGACTTCGCAGTCTCAACACCATCTAGCTCGTATCTTGTAACTCTATCATCGTTACCTAGCCTCAGAACTTTACATTTATCAGCATTAAACTGCATCTGCCAATCCTTTGACCATTTCAAAACCCTATCTAGATCAACTTGAAGTGATAGAGAGTCCTCCGAATTAATTTCCCTACCGATTTTCGTATCATCGGCAAATTTGCAAATGTTGCTACTCAAACCTGAATCTAAATCATTTATATATATATTATAAACAACAGAGGTCCCAAGACAGAGCCTTGAGGCACTCCACTTACAACATTTTCCCACTCTGACTTGACTCCATTTATACTAACTCTCTGTTTCCTTTGGTATAGCCATGCCCTAATCCAGCTTAATATAGCACCCCCAATACCATGAGCCTCTATCTTTTTAATCAGTCTTTCATGTGGCACTGTATCGAAAGCTTTGCTAAAGTCAAGGTACACAACATCACAATCCTTACCATTATCAACTGAATCAACTATGCTAGAATAAAAAGATAACAAATTTGTTAAACATGAACGCCCATTTATAAAACCATGTTGCGACTCAATTATTAATTTATGTTTTTCAAGATGAAGACGAATTTTATTTGCTATTATAGATTCGAGTAACTTTCCCACAATAGACGTTAGGCTAATTGGCCGATAGTTAGACGCAAGTGATCTATCTCCTTTCTTAAAAACTGGTATCACATTAGCAACTTTCCAAAACTCTGGCACTCTGCCTGACTCTATTGATTTATTAAATATGATTGACAGTGGGTCACAAAGCTCCTCTTTGCATTCTTTCAGCACTCTGGCAAACACTTCATCCGGCCCTGGGGATTTGTTTGGTTGAGTTTTACTATTTGTTTAAGAACATCCTCCCTGGTAACTGCTAAACTCGTCAACCTGTCCTCGTCCCCACCTACATAGACTTGTTACCTTTGTTCTGATGTTCTTATTGGGTGGTTATAGATAGGAGCTGCCTCGTGTGGGCCAATAAGGCCTTCTGCAGTTACCTTTGTTCTTATGTTCTTAAGTGTATCCTAGGATGATGACTGAGTGTATGATGAGTAGAAGTGTGACCTAGGATGATGAACGTATTCTACTATCAGTATAGTTTGACAAATAAAAACAGCTTATCTTATCGGCTGAGCTAACGAGACTAATCTCGTGGGCTGTATCATATTGGTAGTTATCATAACTCCTTATTTACAAGTAAGTCTTAAGTTTATCTGATTTTAATTTTTCCTTAATTTTAATTTGTACTAATTTTCTTCTTGTAGGAAGAATTTTTTACTAGTTTTCTTCTTGAATGCACACTATTACACACAAGTTAGTAAACTCGATGTCATAGTCAGTAAAGTCAGTAAACTCGATGTCAGAGTCAGTAAAGTTAGTAAACTCGATGTCAGAGTCAGTAAAGTTAGTAAACTCGATGTCAGAGTCAGTAAAGTGAGTAAACTCGATGTCAGAGTCAGTAAAGTTAGTAAACTCGATGTCAGAGTCAGTAAAGTTAGTAAACTCGATGTCAGAGTCAGTAAAGTTAGTAAACTCGATGTCAGAGTCAGTAAAGTGAGTAAACTCGATGTCAGAGTCAGTAAAGTTAGTAAACTCGATGTCATAGTCAGTAAAGTTAGTAAACTCGATATCAGAGTAAAGTTAGTAAACTCGATGTCAGAGTCAGTAAAGTTAGTAAACTCGATGTCAGAGTCAGTAAAGTGAGTAAACTCGATGTCAGAGTCAGTAAAGTTAGTAAACTCGATGTCAGAGTCAGTAAAGTTAGTAAACTCGATGTCAGAGTCAGTAAAGTTAGTAAACTCGATGTCAGAGTCAGTAAAGTGAGTAAACTCGATGTCAGAGTCAGTGAAGTGAGTAAACTCGATGTCAAAGTCAGTAAACTCGATGTCAGAGTCAGTAAAGTGAGTAAACTCGATGTCAGAGTCAGTAAAGTGAGTAAACTCGATGTCAGAGTCAGTAAAGTGAGTAAACTCGATGTCAGAGTCAGTAAAGTGAGTAAACTCGATGTCAGAGTCAGTAAAGTGAGTAAACTCGATGTCAGAGTCAGTAAAGTGAGTAAACTCGATGTCAGAGTCAGTAAAGTGAGTAAACTCGATGTCAGAGTCAGTAAAGTCAGTAAACTCGATGTCAGAGTCAGTAAAGTTAGTAAACTCGATGTCAGAGTCAGTAAAGTTAGTAAACTCGATGTCATAGTCAGTAAAGTCAGTAAACTCGATGTCAGAGTCAGTAAAGTCAGTAAACTCGATGTCAGAGTCAGTAAAGTTAGTAAACTCGATGTCAGAGTCAGTAAAGTTAGTAAACTCGATGTCAGAGTCAGTAAAGTGAGTAAACTCGATGTCAGAGTCAGTAAAGTTAGTAAACTCGATGTCAGAGTCAGTAAAGTTAGTAAACTCGATGTCAGAGTCAGTAAAGTTAGTAAACTCGATGTCAGAGTCAGTAAAGTGAGTAAACTCGATGTCAGAGTCAGTAAAGTTAGTAAACTCGATGTCATAGTCAGTAAAGTTAGTAAACTCGATGTCAGAGTCAGTAAAGTTAGTAAACTCGATGTCAGAGTCAGTAAAGTTAGTAAACTCGATGTCAGAGTCAGTAAAGTGAGTAAACTCGATGTCAGAGTCAGTAAAGTTAGTAAACTCGATGTCAGAGTCAGTAAAGTTAGTAAACTCGATGTCAGAGTCAGTAAAGTTAGTAAACTCGATGTCAGAGTCAGTAAAGTGAGTAAACTCGATGTCAGAGTCAGTGAAGTGAGTAAACTCGATGTCAAAGTCAGTAAACTCGATGTCAGAGTCAGTAAAGTGAGTAAACTCGATGTCAGAGTCAGTAAAGTGAGTAAACTCGATGTCAGAGTCAGTAAAGTGAGTAAACTCGATGTCAGAGTCAGTAAAGTGAGTAAACTCGATGTCAGAGTCAGTAAAGTGAGTAAACTCGATGTCAGAGTCAGTAAAGTGAGTAAACTCGATGTCAGAGTCAGTAAAGTGAGTAAACTCGATGTCAGAGTCAGTAAAGTGAGTAAACTCGATGTCAGAGTCAGTAAAGTGAGTAAACTCGTTGTCAGAGTCAGTAAACTCTATGTCAGAGTCAGTAAACTCAGTGTCAGAGTCAGTAAAGTCAGTAAACTCGATGTCAGAGTCAGTAAAGTCAGAAAACTCGATGTCAGAGTCAGTAAAGTCAGTAAACTCGATGCCAGAGTCAGTAAAGTGAGTAAACTCGATGTCAGAGTCAGTAAAGTGAGTAAACTCGATGTCAGAGTCAGTAAACTCGATGTCAGAGTCAGTAAACTCGGTGTCAGAGTCAGTAAAGTCAGTAAACTCGATGTCAGAGTCAGTAAAGTCAGAAAACTCGATGTCAGAGTCAGTAAAGTCAGTAAACTCGATGTCAGAGTCAGTAAAGTTAGTAAACTCGATGTCAGAGTCAGTAAAGTTAGTAAACTCGATGTCAGAGTCAGTAAAGTGAGTAAACTCGATGTCAGAGTCAGTAAAGTGAGTAAACTCGATGTCAGAGTCAGTAAAGTGAGTAAACTCGATGTCAGAGTCAGTAAAGTGAGTAAACTCGATGTCAGAGTCAGTAAAGTGAGTAAACTCGATGTCAGAGTCAGTAAAGTGAGTAAACTCGATGTCAGAGTCAGTAAAGTGAGTAAACTCGATGTCAGAGTCAGTAAAGTGAGTAAACTCGATGTCAGAGTCAGTAAAGTGAGTAAACTCGATGTCNCTGCTGCTGCTGCTGCTGCTGCTGCTGGTGCTGCTGCTGCTGCTGCTGCTGCTGCTGCTGCTGCTGCTGCAGCTGCTGCTGCTGCTGCTGCTGTTTGTTGTGGTGGGAAGCGCAGCAGGAGAAAGAATACGGCAGGAGAGGAAAATAAACGAGAAGAAGCATGTATAATAAAGGATAGAACAGCAGAAGTACAAATAAAGATACACAAAAAGAGGAATGGAGGATGTAGAAGGGAACCAGAGAAAGAGAGAGAGAGAGAAGAAGCGTTCCTGGTGTAGTGTGAAGACGGTAGAGGAACAAATCGACAGGAGAAACAGACGGACAAAACAGACAGTAGGAAAACAGAGAGGGAGAAAATAATAACTTGGGTAGAAGTAGAGGCTGCAAAAAGTAAGGGACGCACACCTACCAACCTGGGCGTCAGCCAGCCTTTCTTGCTGGTTGGTCGCTTGTGGGAGGGCAGGGGAGACGGGAGGGGCGGGGAGGACAGACAGAGAGAGCAGACGGTGGCATGACTTGCCACCCTGACTCATTCCACCATGACTCGTGGGTCCAGGAACCCAGACTCATGACTCAGGAACTGAGACACCGAGGCTGAGTCCTGAGGGGGACCTGTTGATACCTTGAGTCGGCCAAACACCATCGGACGGAGGGAAGGAATAGTGCCCAACCCGCACCTTCGGATCATCGGGGGATCGAACGCCGACCTGCAAGAAGTTATCCTTGATGAGTTCAAGTGGAAGTGATTAGTGCAACGCCACTTAACAATCGTTCAGTGCAGTGGTTGTCAGTGTCAGTTGGTCGTCAGCTGATAGCCAAACAATGATTAACTGATCGTTACAGGGTCACCAGCTGATTGGCAAACAGATGTTTCTCGTCATCAAACAATTGTTTACTAATTGCCACAAGATTGCCAGCTTATCACCGAACAGTTGTTTACTGATGGCCACCGGGCCGCCAGCTCATGCCTGAGAGTTCTTAACTGAGCAGTACAGAGTCATCAGGTGGTAACTGAGGCAGTACAGAGTCATCAGGTGGTAACTGAGCAGTACAGAGTCATCAGGTGGTAACTGAGCAGTACAGAGTCATCAGGTGGTAACTGAGCAGTACAGAGTCATCAGGTGGTAACTGAGCAGTACAGAGTCATCAGGGATTGACAATCAATACTCACAAGGTACACACTCATGCATTCCACTGCTGGCCTGTTCTTGTGATGTTCCTTCAACCCGTGTGTGTGTGTGTGTGTGTGTGTGTGTGTGTGTGTGTGTGTGTGTGTGTGTGTGTACTCACCTACTTGTACTCACCTAATTGTGCTTGCGGGGGTTGAGCTTGGCTCTTTGGTCCCGCCTCTCAACTGTCAATCAACAGGTGTACAGATTCCTGAGCCTACTGGGCTCTATCATATCTACATTTGAAACTGTGTATGGAGTCTGCCTCCACCACATCACTTATCTGGGTACACTTATCATCACCACTTGCCTCATCTGGGTACTAAGTTTCCACCTGTGTCCCCTTGTTCGTGTCCCACCCGTGGTGAAGAGTTTGTCTTTGTCCGCCCTGTCAATTCCCCTGAGAATTTTGTAGGTGGTATCATGTCTCCCCTTACTCTTCTGTTTTCCAGGGATGTGAGGTTCAGCTCCTTTAGCCTTCCTCGTCGCTCAATTCTGGTGTGTGTGTGTGTGTGTGTGTGTATTCACTTAGTTGTATTCACTTAGTGTATTTACGGGGGTTGAGCTTTGCTCTTTCGGCCCGCCTCTCAACTGTCAATCAACTGTTTACTAACTACTTTTTTTTCCCCACCCACACACACACACACACACACACACACACACACACACACACACACACACACACACACACACACACACACACACACACACACACACACACACACACACACCAGGAAGCAGCCCGTGACAGCTGACTAACTCCCAGGTACCTATTTACTGCTAGGTAACAGGGGCATTCAGGGTGAAAGAAACTGCCCATTTGTTTCTGCCGGGTGCGGGAATCGAACCCGCGCCACAGAATTACGAATCCTGCACGCTATCCACCAGGCTACCTGGCCCCTTACCAGGCTACCTGGCCCCTTACCAGGCTACCTGGCCCCTGTGTGTGTGTGTGTGTGTGTGTGTGTGTGTGTGTGTGTGTGTGTGTGTTCTGTACTCACTATTTGTGCTTGCGGGGGTTGAGCTTTGGCTCTTTGGTCTCGCCTCTCAACTGTCAACTCAACAGGTGTACAGATTCCTGAGCCTATTGGGCTCTTATCATATCTACATTTGAAACTGTGTATGGAGTCAGCCTCCACCACATCACTGCCTAATGCATTCCATCCGTTAACTACTCTGACACTGAAAAAGTTCCTTCTAACGTCTCTGTGGCTCATGTGGGTACTCAGTTTCCACCTGTGTCCTCTTGTTCGCGTCCCATCAGTGTTGAATAGTTTATCCTTGTTTACCCGGTCGATTCCTCTGAGGATTTTGTAGGTTGTAATCATGTCTCCCCTTACTCTTCTGTCTTCCAGTGTCGTAAGGTGCATGTCCCGCAGCCTTTCCTCATAACTCATGCCTCTTAGTTCTGGGACTATTCTAGTGGCATACCTTTGAACTTTTCCAGCTTCGTCTTGTGCTTGACAAGGTACGGGCTCCATGCTGGGGCCGCATACTCCAGGATTGGTCTTACATATGTGGTGTACAAGATTCTGAATGATTCCTTACAAAGGTTCCTGAATGCTGTTCTGATGTTAGCCAGCCTAGCATATGTCGCAGACGTTATTCTCTTTATGTGGGCTTCAGGAGACAGAAGTGTGTGTGTGTGTGTACTTACCTATCTGTGCTTGCAGGATCGAGCATTGACTCTTGGATCCCGCCTTTCCAGCTATCGGTTGTTTACAGCAATGACTCCTGTCCCATTTCCCTATCATACCTAGTCTTAAAAGTATGAATAGTATTTGCTTCCACAACCTGTTCCCCCAAGTGCATTCCATTTTTCCACTACTCTCACGCTAAAAGAAACTTCCTAACATCTCTGTGAGTCATCTGAGTTTCCAGTTTCCACCCATGTCCCCTCGTTCTGTTATTATTACGTGTGAACATTTCATCTATTTCCACTTTGTCAATTCCCCTGAGTATTTTATATGTCCCTATCATATCTCCTCTCTCCCTTCTTTTCTCTAGTGTCGTAAGGTTCAGTTCCTTCAGTCGCTCTTCATATCCCTTCCCTCGTAATTCTGGGACAAGCCTCGTCGCAAACCTCTGAACCTTCTCCAGTTTTCCTTATGTGTTTCTTCAGGTGGGGGCTCCATGATGGCGCGGCATACTCTAAGACGGGTCTCACGTATGCAGTGTAAAGCGCCCTAAAAGCCTCCTCATTTAGGTTTCTGAATGAAGTTCTAATTTTCGCCAGTGTAGAGTACGCTGCTGTCGTTATCCTATTTATATGTGCCTCAGGAGTTAGATTAGGTGTCACATCCACTCCCAGATCTCTTTCTCGAATCGTTACAGGTAGGCTGTTCCCTTCATTGTGTACTGTCCCTTTGGTCTCCTATCACCTGATCCCATTTCCATAACTTTACATTTACTGGTGTTAAACTCCAGTAGCCATTTCCTGACCATCTCTGCAACTGTTTAAGTCCTCTTGGAGGATCCTACAATCCTCGTCTGTCACAACTCTTCTCATTATTTTGCGTCATCCGCAAACATTGACATGTATGATTCCCCCCCTGTAAACATGTCATTTACGTAAATTAGAAAGAGGATTGGTCCCAGCACCGATCCTTGAGGTACACCACTTGTTACTGTTCTCCAGTCCGACTTCTCGCCCCTTACCATTACCCTCTGGCTCCTTCCTGTTAGGTAGTTCTTCACCCATTCTAGGGCCTTTCCGCTTACTCCTGCCTGCCTCTCAAGTTTGTATAGCAGTCTCATGTGCGGTACTGTATCAAAGGCCTTTTGGCAGTCAGAAATATGCAGTCTGCCCAGCCTTCTCTGTCCTGCCTTATCCTTGTTACTTTATCATAGAATTCAAAAGGTTTGTTAGGCATGATTTCCCTGTCCAGAAACCATGTTGGTGCTTGTTTACAAACCCAATGCTCTCCAGGTGCTCAACAAGTCTTAGCCTAATTATTCTTTCAAGTATTTTGCAGGGGATGCTTGTCAATGATACGGGTCTGTAGTTAAGTGCTCCTCCCTGTCACCTTTTCTTGAAAATCGGTACGACATTTGCCTCCTTCCAGCAACTGGGCAATTCTCCCGACATAAGTGACTCATTAAAGATCATTGCTAGAGGCACACTGAGAGCCTGCGCTGCCTCTTGAGTATCCACGGTGATACTTTGTCTGGTCCAACAGCTTTGTTTGCATCCAGTGTTGTCAACTGTTTCATTACCTCCTCTGCTGTCACCTCTATGTCTGATAGTCTGTCATTTAGGGTAATCGCTTCTAACAATGGGAGCTGCTCAGGCTCGGTTGTGAACACTCCATGGAAATTTGCATTCAGTACCTCGCAGATTTCCTTGTCGCTTTCTGTATATGCCCTTCTGTTTTCCTCAGTCTTGTCACTTGGTCATTAACCGACATCTTCCTTCTTATATGGCTATGTAGTAATTTAGGTTGCTTTTTCGCTTTGACTGCAATATCATTCTCATAATTTCTTTCCGACATTCGTCTTATGTTAATGTAATCATTCCTAGCTCTGTACATCTAATCCTGTTGTCCTCTGTCCTTTGTCTTCTGTACTTCCTCCACTCCCTCCTGCTTCTCACCTTTGCTTCCTGACATTGTCTATTAAACCATGGGTTATATATTCCCTTCTGCTTTTTTCCTTTATTGTTGGAATAAATCTCTCTTCAGCCTCTTTGCATTTCAATATGACTTGGTTCATCATACCTTGCACTGTTTTTCCTATAAGCTCTTCCTCCCACTGCACTTCTCCCAGGTAGTCCCTTATCCTTCTGTAGTCCCCTTTTCTGTAATCAATTATCCTTCCCCTTACCTCTTGACCGTTGGTCACAATTTTAAGCTCCATCATGTAGTCAAAGACTAGGACACAATGGTCACTGGCTCCTAGTGGTATTTCATGTTCCAACTGCTCGATGTCTTCTACATTCTGGGTGAAGATGAGATCTAATAGGCTGGGCGTATCCCCTCCTCTTTCCCTAGTATCTTCCTTCACATGCTGTGTTAGGAAATTCCTGTCAATAACGTCTACCAGCTTCGCTCCCCAGGTCTCCTCCCCGCCATGGGGATTCCTCGTTTCCCAATCTATCTCTCCGTGGTTTAGGTCCCCCATGACCAGTAGCTTCGCCTTCATTCTATGCGCTATTGTTGCTGCCTCTGCAGTTCATCTATACATGCCTTGTTGCTGTCCTCGTACTCCTGCCTGGGCCTTCTACTGTTTGGTGGGGGATTGTAGAGTATCAAGATTACAATCTTCTTCCCATCCACTGTCAGAGTTCCATGTATGGAGCTCGTGCTTTCATGGTACCCCACGTTCATTGGTGCTTTCATTGGCACACACACACACAGTGTTGTGTGTGTGTGTGTGTGTTGTGTGTGTGTGTGTGTGTGGTGTGTGTGTGGTGTGTGTGTGTGTGTGTGTGTGTGTGTGTGTGTGTGTACTCACTTAGTTGTGCTTGCGGGGTTGAGCTCTGGCTCTTTGGTCCCGCCTCTCAACCGTCAATCAACAGGTGTACAGTTTCCTGAGCCTATTGGGCTCTATCATATCTACACTTGAAACTGTGTATGGAATCAGCCTCCACCACATTACTTCCTAATGCATTCCATTTGTCAACCACTCTGACACTAAAAAAGTTCTTTCTAATATCTCTGTGGCTCATTTGGGCACTCAGTTTCCACCTGTGTCCCCTAGTGCGTGTGCCCCTTGTGTTAAACAGCCTGTCTTTATCAACCCTGTCGATTCCCTGAGAATCTTGAATGTGGTGATCATTGTGGTGTGTGTGTGTGTGTGTGTGTGTGTGTGTGTGTGTGTGTGTGTGTGTGTGTGTGTGTGTGTGTGTGTGTGTGTGTGTGTGTGTGTGTGTTTGCTGTTTGTGTTAACTGTTTGTGTCTGGAAGATGTGTATTCACACATATCAGAATGCAGCCTGACGGAGAAGTCTTACTCTCTGGTACCTGTTCACTGCTAGGTGAACAGAGGCATCAGATGAAGCTATCCATTTGTTTCTGACCCAGCTGGGAATCGAACCTGGGCTCTTTGGACTAAGACTCCCGCTCGGCCGTGTGTGTGTATTTACTATTTGTGCCTCCAGGATCGCAATATTAGCTCCTGGACCCCGCCTTTCCACGTGGTTGAACAACCACCTGGTTGAACAACCACCTGGTTGTTCAACCACCTGTTATAGCCCATATATGTACTATATTCATCCTAAGAGGTCGTATATAAGACCCAGGATTGCTTGGACAGATTAGATTCGGTTTTTATAGTTACGTTTCCATGTTTTGGAACGTTATTTGTGGTCTATTATTGCACGTTTGAGCAAACTATTGCTGTTAGCACTCGCATGAATTATTGGAGGATACCTTGCGATGATTTCAGGGCTTAGCGTCCCCGCGGCCCGGTCCTCGACCACTGCCACTTAAGGCAGTGTTACAAGGGAGTGTTACAAGGCAGTGTTACAAAGCAGTGTTACAAGGCAGTGTTACAAAGCAGTGTTACAAAGCAGTGTTACAAGGCAGTGTTACAAAGCAGTGTTACAAAGCAGTGTTACAGAACAGTGTTACAAGGCAGTGTTACAAGGCAGTGTTACAAAGCAGTGTTACAAGGCAGTGTTACAAAGCAGTGTTACAAGGCAGTGTTACAAGGTAGTGTTACAGAACAGTGTTACAAGGCAGTGTTACAAGGCAGTGTTACAAGGCAGTGTTACAAAGCAGTGTTACAAAGCAGTGTTACAAGGCAGTGTTACAAGGTAGTGTTACGTGTTACAAGGCAGTGTTACAAAGCAGTGTTACAAGGCAGTGTTACAAGGCAGTGTTACAAAGCAGTGTTACAAGGCAGTGTTACAAGGCAGTGTTACAAAGCAGTGTTACAAAGCAGTGTTACAAAGCAGTGTTACAAAGCAGTGTTACAAGGCAGTGTTACAAAGCAGTGTTACAAGGCAGTGTTACAAGGTAGTGTTACAGAACAGTGTTACAAGGCAGTGTTACAAGGCAGTGTTACAAAGCAGTGTTACAAGGCAGTGTTACAAGGTAGTGTTACAGAACAGTGTTACAAGGCAGTGTTACAAAGCAGTGTTACAAGGCAGTGTTACAAGGTAGTGTTACAGAACAGTGTTACAAGGCAGTGTTACAAAGCAGTGTTACAAGGCAGTGTTACAAGGCAGTGTTACAAAGCAGTGTTACAAGGCAGTGTTACAAGGCAGTGTTACAAGGCAGTGTTACAAGGCAGTGTTACAAAGCAGTGTTACAAAGCAGTGTTACAAGGCAGTGTTACAAAGCAGTGTTACAAGGCAGTGTTACAAGGTAGTGTTACAGAACAGTGTTACAAGGCAGTGTTACAAGGCAGTGTTACAAGGCAGTGTTACAAGCAGTGTTACAAAGCAGTGTTACAAAGCAGTGTTACAGAACAGTGTTACAAGGCAGTGTTACAAGGCAGTGTTACAAGGCAGTGTTACAAGGCAGTGTTACAAAGCAGTGTTACAAGGCAGTGTTACAACAAGCAGTGTTACAGAACAGTGTAATATGAAAAACGTGTGTATGGTGAGCTCTCCAAGAGAACAGTGTGTAAGGAGTGTTTTGAGAGGAAGATAAACACCAACTCCCCCCCCCCCCCTCCCTCCCCCCCCCCCTCCTCACAAGATATTTTTAGCAATCCCCGCTAGCAATACCGGTAAGATGCGCATCACAGTAGTCACGTTTTTCCCCTGTGTGTGCAAAGTTTTCTTTTTAATTAAGACGCTGGTTCAATAAGTCTGTGAGTGAGGAACCACGAACCGAGATGATGTTGTTAAAGATTCAGCTACTGGGAACAAAAAGTTGCAAGTAGCACAGGCTATGGTGAGCCCGAAGTGTCTTTACACGAGCCAAGAGATGTACGTCATCTCATATGAAGCCTAAGCCTCGTGTTCATTTGTTTTATGAACCTATTATATTTTATTAGTAAGTTTCCATGGTGGTAGTTAATGATGGAGGCCAACTGTGTGACGTCAGATGGTACCTCCCTTATCTTGAGGTTATCTTGAGATGATTTCGGGGCTTTAGGTCCCCGCGGCCCGGTCCTCGACCACGCCTCCACCCCTAGGAAGCAGCCCGTGACAGCTGACTCTCAGGTACCTATTTACTGCTAGGTAACAGGGGCATCAGGGTGAAAGAAACGCTACCCTCGGTTTCTCTCCGGCGCCCGGGATCGAGCCCGGGACCACAGGATCACGAGCCCAGTGTTCTGTCCGCTCAGCCACCGCTCCCCTCCACCCTTGACTTGAACCCTGCCATATGTACCCAAGGGAACTATCAGAGGAAGCCCCAAGCCACCACGACTATATAGCCCTGGGAAGGGGTCAGGATAATGATTNTGAACTGTCTTACGGCTTCTGCGGTACGAGGCGTTGGAAAATCAGGGCAGCAATAATTTTTGATTCATTCAATGTATACCTGAAGGTGTAACTGTATGACCTAGAAATTAATCTTCTCTTTTAAAAATGAACATTTTGCAAGCTTTATTTTTAAATTAGCTTCAGCGAGCTTTGCAAGTACTTTTTCAAGGTTCTGGAAATGAGTCTGAACATCTTGCGACATGATTATGAGATCATCAAGGTAAACTAGAAGTGTACTTCCTATCAATCGACGAAATAGATTTGTCATGAGCCGTGAAAAAGTTATTGGACTACTCCGCAAACCAAATGCATTCTTTTGAAATGAAAATGACCATTGGGAGTACTAAAGGCTGTCAATTGTTTACTTTCTTCATCAAGGGGGATTTGCCAGAATCCCTGCAACAAATCTAACGTTGAGAATACTTTATTACGACCAATACTTTGCAACAAATCATTTAGAACTGGAAGTGGGAAACGATCAGGTATTGTTACTCTGTTAAGCTTTCGATAATCGATTACAGGTCTCCAAGTCCCATCTCGCTTTGGTACAAGAATCAATGGAGCGTTCCATGGTGAATTACTCGATTCGATTACATCACTCTGTAGCATTTCCTCTATAAGTCTATCGGCTTCTGCTCTCTGAGAATGGGGAAGACGGTAAGCTGGTACATAAATAGGAGTAGTTCCTTGTTCAAGTGGAATTTTATGTGTAATAAGAGGAGTGAGACCTAACTTTTCTCCTGGTAGGGCGACAACGGCTCTATTTCTGTTCAAAATTTCCAAAAGTTGAGCCACAGAGTCAGGAAAATCAGTAGGACTGAGGTGTTGCGCTTGCACCTCTGGCTGAGATCCTTGTTCTCCTGGCGTGAGAGTACAAACAGTATGATCCATGGAGACATCATCCACAACTCGCACCGGTAACGAGTAATGGGCAAAATCTACAACATGGGTACCAGACTGGAGATGGATGTCGGCATTACTAGTGTTTGCAATAAATAATGTAACAGTACCGTCCTGCACTGTGTGCCAGGAGGGTTCAACAAATGTACCATTCACTTTACACGTTTCACTTTCCGCAATCACATCCGACAACTCAGGCACTCCCTGAACCTTAACTCTTATTCTGGTGAGAGAATGAGAGTGCAGCACAGTGTCAGTAGCCGTGGAACCACTGACTTCAGAGATGGAAGCTGCCAGGCGAGCAAGACAACGAGAATCTGTTAGGGCGTCCCCTTCCAGAAGATCCCGATACTCACTCTCCTTAACAACTGCACCACTACGATGCTTCAATCGAGTGCCCATTTTCTCGGGTATGCTAACACGACAATGATCTGACAAACCTACGCTAGCAAGGCGTGTGTCAACGAAATTAACGTAGTCTGAATGAAGATTGAACTCATGGCCCTGTCGATACATGCTACACAAGGGTATGACGTGGTCTTTGATACTTATGTTCCAACGATGGGGAAACAATGCAATATTTTCATCAATCATGGTGTACAGACCTAAGAGAATGTCTCCAGGAAAATGAATAATGTCAACAACTAAACATGTTATAGACAATGTGACATCATTGAACTTGAGTGGGAGGTCAATTTCACCCTGAACTTTTACTTTATTTCCTGAAATACCACTTAGAAAAGGTATGTGTGACTGTTTTAAAGTAGTTGGGTGCTTACTTTCAATGTCTCTAAGAGCTGAAGGCTTGACAATATTAATTTTTGCACCTGAATCAAGAAAAACTTTTAAAACTACCATGTACAATGGCTGATACAAGGGGACCATCACTTGAGACTGGACAAGTTACTACTTTCGACTTATGTTGTCTGGGATATCTGCGTCTTGTCTGGGTTAAATGTACTGTGGTTCCGTCAACATCTACAACTGGTCTAGAGTCAGTGTCCTCCTCTGTCAAGTGTCCAAATCTGTTTTGGGTAGCTACTGAATACACAGGGAGGGCATTAGGATTTAGGAATTGGTTAGCGGATGGCCTTGGGGGTTTCCCGACGACATGGAGTGAACATTCTGAACTCCAGCATTCTGTGACTGAGTATTATAATTTGAAGTTGCATTATAGTTGGGCTGGGAATTGTAATTACGAGGGTTCTGATAATGTCTTGGACGCTGTGAGCCTCGCCAAGACTGACCATGGGAGTTACGAGGTGGAGATGCCCTTTGCCTAGCTCTACAATCCGCAGTGTGGTGGCCAACTTGTTTATGGTATTTGCAATATGGTAGCCTAGGATGATTAGATTGACGAGGGGACCGAGAGAATTGTCTAGGAGGTGATGATCTAGGGCGGACCAACAGTCCCTTGCGATGTGGTTACTCTTACCACAGTGCCAACATGAGGAAGCGGATGGTTGTGGACTATGGCGTTTCGGCAATTTATGAGGCGGCGAATTTGAATTTGACTGAGGGCTACGAGCATGGGTGCGGTTCTGCGACCAAGAGTTTTGAGAATTTGTGGAAGGCTGCTGAGAGCTTGTTACTACATTTACAGTATCAGAGGGTGGCAACAGTTGAGCACTTCGGGGAGCTAGTTTATCAGCGGCATTGTTAATGGCTTCAAATACTTCACCAATTTCATGTTTAACACCAAAATTTTGTTGCTCAACGATTGGCTTAGTATGCTCGGGGGCAAAATGCATTAGAGTACCAAACGCTATCATTTTAGCCATAGACTCAGGGGACAGATTATTGTCTTTATCTAACCAAGTCGAATTATTCATAGCCGACACTAAGGCATAAAGATACTGATCGAGACGGCTAGTAAACGCATTAAACGACTCACCAGGCTGCATGGTGGCATTGGCAATTTTCTTGACTAACCTATACGGGTCAAGGTCTCCTTTATTAACAAAGCGACGGCGAAAGAAATCTTTAAATTCAGACCAAGACTGGAGGCTAACAATGGCTTTCTCATCAACAACGAAACGTGCATCACCTCTGGTTGTGTCTACAGCTGACCGTGCAATTGCCAAGTATTCGGCATCAGTAGGCTTAGAAAAACGTGCAACTGTTTTCGCTTCAACCTTACTAAACCAAGATTCTAAAAGGCGCGATTCGCCAGCAAAAAGAGGAATAGCCATTTCCTGAGCTGATCTCTGGCCATTGGGATGAGCAATTGCTCCTGTTGAGTCTGAGGGAGTTTCAACAGTGGTAGGCATTGTTACAGCCGTGGAATTAATATTTGAACGCAGATTATAATTAAGTGCACCTGGCATCAGATATAGTATACACAAAAATAAACACTCAAAAAAAATATCAACTTGGCTAAAGTAAAAAAATTGGCAGAAATAAAATTATTAAATTGGGCTAGGCAAGAAAATAATTAAGAACAAGCAAATTGTGAATTAATTTTAGCAATCTTTCATTAAAAATGACTGGAATTAGATGTATGTAAATTAATTAAACCAGACTAAGCACAACAATTTAGAATAAAAACTGGAAAATGCAATTACAAAATTTCATTAAAAAGATTCAACACAACAAGTGGCAATGCATGAAAAATGGGTTCATCAAAAACAAATTGCACAGGCACATGGGTAACATGTTATTGTAAAAGTGTAAAATAAAATGTTTAAAGGATAAATTTCAAAGTTAGGTCTGGAGAAATATCAAAATTTTTCTATGTTCAATTGTCTATGGAAATCTCAAAAATAAATTTATATTATGCAAAATATACTGCTAGGAACAATTATTTCTTTCTTCTCTGGAATTTGAATTTACCAATAACACTAGTAGATCACTTAATATTCAAATCAATGACTGTGAGAAGCAGGGATGTTGAAATCACACAAGAAAACTGGGCGATGGAGTACTGGACCCAGCTCCAATATTTAACAAGTCACTGAATGGACAATTCACAGGATATTATGGATATTATTTACGTTAAACTTCATTAAAACGTAGTACACGATATATTATCTCGTGACCACTTAACTCAGGGCTGCAGGATTTACAATATAACAGTGGCCAAATACCAAACGACGACGAGACGTGTGAAGAGGAACATGTGGGGCGTGTTTACATCTGGTACGATGGCGACGCTCCTAGCGGCGGTTGCATGAAGCTGGGGGACCCCACAGTAACACGAAGATGGGAGCACGAAGATAAATTCTAAGACAACGATATTGCGACGACGGTGGAGAAAACAATAGGACGAAATTCACACAATTGGTTTAGCAGAGGCTGGCGGTGATGGTGAGAAGCGATGGTGTCGATGTGGCAGCGTGGCGTCGATGTGGCGGCGTAGCGACACTATAAACAAACAATCATACATAGTCTTTTTTTTTCAACAATTTCTCTTGCATAACTTGTAGAACACCCCACAATTATTAATTGACACTTGCAACGATGGTTGACGGCGATTGCATTAGCGTGAACACTCACAAAGCTTGAGATGGTGGTAGGTGGTGGAGTAGGTGGCGATGTGCTGTAGGTGGCTCCACGTGGCGCCCGATTCAAAAAAATAGCTGGCGCGGGAATCTTCCCTTCTCACTGATGAATTTGCGCTCGAACAGGAAATTATTGACCCTTACTTCTGATAAGTTGGTCTGGAGTAGGATTTGATGGCAGGACCCCGGTCTGGCACAATATTTGATGCGTGGGTGGCAGGATGGTGGCGTATGGAGGCGGTGGCGGTGGAGGCGGCGGTTGCACGAGGCGATGCTGGGTTAACTTGAATTCCCAGAAAAAAAATTTCAAGGTCCCACTGCTGCTACCAGTATTTTTTGCCTTGTGGGGGATTGAATATTATACACCGTAGTCGCTTGTAGGTTTATTGACTGAGACAAACAGATATATATCTGGCCAGCCGAGGTCCTCACTACTGTGGGTCTGTGGAGATGACTGACTTGCGCAAGCATGGCTGGTGGCTGAGAATCTGGCATGACGTCAGAGGCCTACTCGGCTGTGATTGGTTATGTTCCAACTGGCGGGGAATTTGAATATAACAGACACATTAACAATCAAACACTTTGCTTAATAAAAAATGAACACAAATAATAATAACAAAACCTGAAAACTTGGCTTAACACTAGTGATTGCAAAATGAATATAATAATTACATTAAGGGTGACTATACAATATTTCATTGTGCTGTACTTCCTCCGTCACACGTCGTAGACGAGACCAAATCGAGGGAGGGGAAGGCATATTTACCAAGAACACCAGAAGTTGTCAGAGTGCTGGGTCGCCGGCTGTGGACATCATGCTGGCGTGTAGCAGGAGTTGAAGGGTCAACCGGCAGAGTAAGGGGTCGTTTGCAGGTGCAGAATGTGTAGCCGGCAAACACTTGGTGGGTGTTGGTCGAGGCAGGTTACTGGGGGAAGCAGTGGTACAGTACTCCAGATGTCTGGGCTGGACCTGGGCTTGACAGCTGAGTGGACAGCGCTTCGGATTCATAGTCCTGCGGTTCTGGGTTCGATTCCCGGCAGAGGCGAAAACAAATGGGCAGTTACTTTCACCCTGATGCACCTGTTTACCTAGCAGTAAATAGGTACCTTGGAGTTAGACAGCTGCTACTGGCTGCTTCCTGGGAATGTGTATCAAAAAGGAGGCCTGGTCGAGGTCCGGGCCACGGGGACGCTAAGCCCCAAAATCATCTAGAGATAACCAAGATAACCTGGAGGTTGGAGTGAGGAGTGACCTGTTAATAAAAAAAGTCATGGGTCTAATTTTCTCTTCGTTTGGTTCTTGCGTATCGCTAACTTTCATAATGCCATAGTGACCTATTTACACTAATATAACAAATATTTGATAAAACGCAAAATTTACAGAAAAGTTTAGTGGGTTGTGCACTGAACGACAGCTACTTGAAAACTGACTCGTCCAATATGCGTATTTACATTTTAATATCAAGCAAATGATCGACTACCGAGCACGAACACAAAGTTTGAATGCCAAATTATTCTAGTTGGGAATGAAGCGAAGTGAACTATCAGAAGAAAGAGCCAAGCCATTATGTCTATATAGCATTTGGAAGGGATCAGGATAAGGATTTGGAATGTGGTGAAAGGAATGGTACCCAATCATTTGGACGGTCGGGGGTTGAATGCTGACCTGCACAGAGCGAGACCATCGCTCTACCATCCAGCCCAAGTGGCTGGGCTGTCATTTGAGTGCCAAGGTTCCACTGTATTGGAATGCAGTATGTTATTATCAATATTCGTACTGCATTACAGTACTTTAATTTCTACATAATGGTGGGATCAGTATCTCTGGTCATTTATTTAAAAATACCTGAACCAGATTACTTCATTTTATGAATACATTATACTGTATACCTATTCATATTGCATACAGTAGTACAGTATGTAATTCCATGTTGTATCAAGAACAATCTTTTATCATAGCAATAGGTGGCTTAACATATTTTCTGTTTTCTCCTAGTACTCCCTCAAGAAACAGGATGCGCAACACCTTCAGAAGAAGAATCCCATCTTACCTTTTGAAGATATTCTTCCAGTAGAGAGACTGTCACAGAAGCATGATGCATCACTCTTTTGTATGGCAACACACTCAAAGAAAAGACCAAACAACTTGATTTTGGGTATGTAAAATTTGGTAGAGTATCAGACGACACAGTAAGCTCATTAGGAAAACTTGGAAAAGGCATTACGCATACTTGTAGCACTTTGTCCATTTAATTTTTTTTTATATATATAACTGCACCATAGCCCATCACCTATAGACAGATTTTTAACAGAATGATGCCACATAGTTATGTGCATACTTGGTTACAAAAAATGTATATTTCATGTTTAATTAGAAAAAATAGTGAACACTAGATATTAAATATTTCAGCCCAACCATCTATAACTATCTGGTACAAATATGTCATGATAGACCACCAGAAAGTAGACTTTTGTATTACTGAATTTGAACAAACTGGAAAATATTTTATATTTATGTTGCTAATAAGACCTAACCATCCTAGGCCTAATGTGGTACATACATGTATTATACTAGTCCTAGGAATACTTGAGTTTGCTTTTTAGCTTTATTTTTTTTTCAAACTATAAAAAATGGTAAACTATAAAAACTTTGATCACATAGTTACAAAGAGAATGTAACTATGTATTAATACTTAGTTAACTATGTAGTATCATTTCAGAAGGATGCATTGAAATATTTCAAGATGTAGTTATGCCATTCTATCCTCCCTCCTCCCCGTAGAGATGATGATGTGCACTTTACATGACAATGCAGATTAAGACCAACACTGGATAGGTGACCATGCAGACAGCTGTGCCATTTGTTAGGGGACCTCAATAAGCATAACAATCATGTCCCTCACAATAGTATATGCCATGTTACAACCAATCTCATTTCTCCATGTCTTTAACTATATTTTGCAACTCTTGCATTCACTGTTCCAAGGATTCTACATTTGTTAAAGTTAGGTTGCAAGTGCATTTTATTATATACATTTTACAGTACAGTATATCTGTGCATAATTTTTCTGGGGCTCACCCAGAAATTTGTATTTCATTACATTCAGTGCTTATCTTTTATGCTTGTAATTTGTATTAATTCTTCAGGCCGAATGTTTGACCACCATATTTTGGATATGGTGGAACTTGGATTAGAAAATTACAAAGGCCTTGAAGAATTCAAGAATACAAAAATTTCTGCTGGTACTAAACCCTGCATGGTCTTTTGTGGAACTCAGTTTGAGGATGAGACTGAATTCAGAAGGCTAAAAAATCTGTTGATAGACTTCTTTCGGGGCGTGGAAGCATCGGTGGTACGGTTGCAAGGCTTTGAACATGCACTCCACTTCACAGCCATAGAGGGAAAAATACTCTTTAGAAGCTACAAGTAAGTTACATTATTTAATTATTTGTACTGTACATTGAAATATTAAATGGTTCATAATTTTACTTACCAAGACCATATACATTAATTATTTTCCTTAAAAATCAAACTTGCTATGACTTTCATAGAAGGATTGAGATCACTACCTATACAGTCCACTAAACAGTTCCATTTTATTAAAGTTCTCTAACTTGTTAGATAGGAAAGTGAAAAATTACATTCTTTTCTGGGGGGAGCCCCTATGGCTCCCCGGAGCTATCCATGGCTGATATGGATATTCTAACTACTTTGCATCAGTCGATGTGGGTGGAGTTCTAGCCTATCGGGGACCACGAGCCAGAACCTGGCCCCCTCAGAGGCACGGGGAGCAATGGCCCATAGAATGCACATGTGATTTGGAGCATTCTATATCTGCCATCGACCGGGACAGGCACCCAGAAAGGTAAGCGCCACAAAACAAACTCCTATTCTGGTTAACAACAAAAATTAACAAACGAGTGGACAGAACTCCCCAAAAGAAAAACGAGTAAACTAGCATGACGTCACACCAGCCGCGCCGCATGTCTGCGCAGCTCCCCCCTCCCCGGGAGGGGGAAGGGGGAGCCCCAGACCCCCGCGCCGGCTATCCACACCTCAGTTCCTCGGCTGATGGGATCGTGCATGGTCGTGTGGCTCCAGCTCCAGTCTTGTCTCAGTGCTGTGAATTGTTTTTCAGTGCTGCTCTTACGGTGGTCGTGTGAGCTGGGAGTAGTATTCTCAGGTACTCAGGCTGCATGTGCTTAGGGTCACCTTCCCTGAGTGCCCTGTAAGTACCCCCCTTGGGGCTTGGGGTTACCTTCCACAAGTCGCCTTGGGTCTACCTCTGTTGGCTTTTCGCTGCTTGGCGTTTGGCCACCCTGAGGGTTTGGGGGTTTTACTCCCTTGTTACCTTGGGGTAAGTGGTAGTTATAGCACTGGTGGGGCGCGGGGCACTGCGTTGCTAGTTTTCACCTATTACAGCGGCCGGTTCTGTTCCCTCTGGGTCCGTTGTCCACTTGGGTGGTTTTTCTTTTCTTTTTGTTTTTGCCTGGTAGGGGGTCTGCCTTGTTCCCCCTTATATTAGGATCGTTTGTGTGGTGGCACCCCCTGCTTCGCCCTCGCGAGTGGACACGTCCCGTGGGTTCAGCTTTTAGCAGATTGTTTGGTAGTTTGGGTAGCCGGTTAGCAGTGCCCTGCCTGGGATAACCCTTAGCAGACCCAGTCTAGGGGCCCTGGAAAACCCCGCGGGGGCTCTCGGGTCCGATGGAGGAGTCCCTTGCGTCCCCTCTCGCTGTGTGCGAGTTTGAGGGTTGCTCTGTCCCCTTGTCTCAGGGTGACTCTCATTGTTTTTGCCTCCGTCATGCTGCCTGTTGGGTCGGTGACACATTTGACCCTGAGTCCTGCGAGCTATGTTGCTTGTTTGTGACTCAATTCACCCAGTCTGCTGCTGAATCAATTCGGGTGCAGGCAGCTCGTGCGTTGCAAGGTAGGTTTAGGTTCTTGCAACGCGAGTGGACTCTTGCTTCCCCGGACGCCCCGCGGCTGCCCCGCTTTGTGTATAGGGACCCGGACTTGGGGGTGTTGGTCGCTTCGGCCTTGGTTCCGCCCGCACCCCCTTGTTCTTCCCCTTTAGTGGTTCCTTCGGTTCCGTCTTCCGGAGTTTTTCGGCTAACCGCATCTCTTCGTCTGCGGTGCCATTGGCCTTTGCGGCTTACCTCCTGCGTGTACGGAACTTGTAGCAGTTTTAGGCTACTTGTAGCAGTTTTAGGCTACTTGTAGCAGTATTGGGCTACTTGTAGCAGTATTGGGCTCCTTGTAGCAGTATTGGGCTCCTTGTAGCAGTATTGGGCTCCTTGTAGCAGTATTGGGCTCCTTGTAGCAGTATTGGGCTCCTTGTAGCAGTATTGGGCTCCTTGTAGCAGTATTGGGCTCCTTGTAGCAGTATTGGGCTCCTTGTAGCAGTATTGGGCTCCTTGTAGCAGTATTGGGCTCCTTGTAGCAGTATTGGGCTCCTTGTAGCGGTATTGGGCTACTGTAGCGGTATTGGGCTACTGGTAGCGGTATTGGGCTACTTGTAGCGGTATTGGGCTACTGGTAGCGGTATTGGGCTACTTGTAGCGGTATTGGGCTACTCTAGCGGTATTGGGCTACTTGTAGCGGTATTGGGCTACTGGTAGCGGTATTGGGCTACTTGTAGCGGTATGGGCTACTTGTAGCGGTATTGGGCTACTTCTCGCCCTGTTGGGCTACTTTTCTTTCGCGTCCTGCGCATGCACCGTGAGTTTTGGTTCCGGGCGGTGTGCACATGTGTTGTGCTTCCATTTTCTCGGGGGAGCTTCGCCTCTCGCTCATCATCCCATCCGTGCCCCGTTGCTTGGGGGTTGTCTGGGGTGCTGCTGTACTCTCCTAGTTGTGTTTGCGGGGGTTGTGCTCTGGCTCTCTGGTCCTGCCTCTCCACAGTCAATCAACATGTGTACCGATTCCTGAGCCTATTGGGCTCTATCATCTCTACACTTGACTCTGTGTATGGAGTCAGCCTCCACCTCATCCCTTCCTCATGCATTCTGTTTGTCAACCACTCTGACACTAAAACAGTTCTGCAGGTGTGTTGGTGCGGTTTGGCGTTTCCTTCTTCCTGACGCTGTTTTTGGGCGTGGGCATGGGTGTACGTACGTACTTGTGACAGTGGTCCGTATCGCCCGAGGTGCCTGCTGCTGGGCTATTAGCCCATATTGGGCTGCTCTTATTCTCTCCACCTGATTCCTTCCTCGGTTCACGGGTGTCTGCGGGTGGCCTCTTGGCCTTTTCGAGGCGACCCCTGCCTGTACTCCTGCCCCTCTCCTTTGCTTGTCTCACCTGGCTTGAGTTCGGGGCCCCGCCTCCACCTTGTTCCACGGTGCAACGGTGGGGGTGCCTGTGTGGTGGTACGTTTCCTGTGTCGAGGGTGTTGTGCTTGCGGGGTTGGGTTCTGGCTCTTTAGTTCCGCCTCTCCCCTGTCGTTTGCCTGTTGAGCGGTTTCTGTGCTTCATGGGCGCTCTCGTCTCTGCTCTTGGGGCTGTGTATGGGATCAGCCCATGTTGGGCTGCCCAATGTGTTCCTTCGGTTGCCTGTTACACTGCACACGTTTCTCCTACCGTCCCTGTGGCTCGGTTGGGTGCTCGGTTTCCGCCTGTGTCCCCTTGTGTGCCGCTCGTGTACGATTTATCTATCTTCTCTGTCGCTCCCTCGGGGAGTGTGAGGACATTTTGCTGCGTTTTTGGTACTGCAGCTGTGTGTCGGGGTTGGTTGTGGCATTATGTTCGGCCCTTCCGTGCTCCTTTTGGGGCCCTCCTTCCTTGTCGGTCTTGCTGTGCTGGGCCTGGTTTTCCAGGTTCCTTGGATTCTGTTTTGTCCTTGCCTCATTGTGCTGGTTGGGGATGAGCTTGGGGTCTTCGTCTCGCCCCTCGCTTTTTCCTCCGGTTTCCGTTCACGTAGTTCGGAGCTAGTGGGCTCCCTTCCTTGGTGTTTTTCACGGCTGCCCCGGGTTTTTCTTGACGCTGGGGCTTTGAGGGGACAGCTCGGCCCCGGGGCCTGCAGGGTGGGTTCCCGGGCTGGGGTGGTGCTAACGTAAGGGGCCTTCGGCCCCGTTGGTCCCCGCCGGGGTCTTTCTACCCCTCTGGGCCAGGCTTACGGTTTTGTGGTGTGGGGTTTTTCCGTCCCCCGCTCCGCACGTGCTTTGTGGGCATCGGTCCCTCCCTGGGCTCGGTTTTCCTTGTCCAGCGTGCCCGTTGTTTCCGTCCTGTCGGTGGGTGTTTTTCTACAGTCTTCGCACCTTTTTCCAGGACGGGCCTTCTCAGTCATGTCCCCCTCTTCTTGGGGTTCTGCATGACTTTTGGTCTCGGGTGCGACGGAGTTTTTGTGCCTTCGTTCTTTGTTTGCTGCTTTTGTTTTCGAAGGTTTGGGACTGTTTTGGGGTAGCCTTGGTTGCTGCACCCAATTGCCGTGGGAAAGGAGAAAGCGGATAAACAGAGGGGAGTTCAACACCCACTGTGTGACGTTGACATGTCAGTCAGTCCGACCAGCGCAGGTCAGTCCTAGCGCCATATACTGCATTGGTCATCTGTTGGGGTTCGTGACACCCGTCAACGACATCTTTCTTCTTGTCCCCGGTCGCTCCGTGGCTTCTGGCACCCACACCATAGAGAGAATGCAGCCGGCGATGACACTGCTGCTCCTCTCGTTGACGGGGCCGGCGCCTGCTACTCTGGCGGCGTCTTTGTGCTGGGTTTTCCTTGACACACTTCCCAGTGGGCCCCTCCTCCTTCACTCCTGTAAACGTACATGTACGTGTGCGGCGGAGAATGAAAGGGCAGGAATAATGAGAGTGGGAAAGTGCAATTCTGTGTCTTCTAACCCCAGTCAGCTCTTTCCCTTTTTCTGGTACGTCTGTCGTCATTCGGTTGAGCTTCCCTCCGGTCCTTTCTAGGGCTTGTGGGTCCTCTTCCCGGCAGTTTCTGGATGTTTGGCCTTCTGGTTCTTTTGTGCATATATCTCCTCTTCGCGCTGTCTCGGCGCTCCTCGTTTTCCTGTGGGCGCTTTTGCTCCTTTTCCTGAGTCTTCGCTCCTGCCCTTCTGCCGGGGGTTGGTGCGGGGCGGCTCCTTATGCAGGTTCCTTCCCTGTCGGCTGCACTTGTGGTGGTGGCCTTGCACGCTTGTGGCATTTTGGTTTTGGTCCTGCGTTTTCTTTTCCCTCCTGGGGCTGTCATAGGATTGGCTTGCAGAAGGTGTAGAGGCGCTTGGGACTGTTCCTGGGTCTTGCACCTTGGTTTCTGCTGCTAGCTTTCGGTATCAATGTTCCTTCTGTGCCGTTTCGCAGGCTGTATCGTGCATTGTTTCACCTCCGGCCTGTTTCTGCACTGCCTGTGCCGTCCAGGTCTTTGGACTGGGTGCTCTCCTGTTTTTCTTCTCCTTGGTGGTTGTGGCTCCTCGGGGCCAGGTTTGCTTTGCCTCGGCTCTTTTGGCATTGGCCTCTGGGGGTCGTGTGGCAGTGCTTCATGCTCTTCTCAGGCGCAGTGGTTTCTTGGCTCCTATGATCTTGGTCATAGTTTTCTTCGTCTGTGGCCGTTCTCCCTTTTTCTGGCGAATGTTGTGCCTGCTGCTTTCCGGAGGGGCCATTTTGGTTGTTGTCTTGACTTCGTGTTGAGGAGTGGTTCACCGACCGCCTCCCGGGTATGTCCCCTTGTTTTCTTAGGTAGTCTTTGGTGAGGTAGCTCCGGGGAGCCGTAGGGGCTCCCCCCAGAAAACCAGCGTTGAATGTAATGAAACGCCATTTTCTGGGTGAGTCCCGGAGGCTCCCCGGCATCCCTCCCGCCCTCCGGTCGGCGGTTTTTCGTGGTTTTGATATCCAGCCTCGGAACTGAGGTGTGGATAGCCGGCGCGGGGGTCTGGGGCTCCCCCTTCCCCCTCCCGGGGAGGGGGGAGCTGCGCAGACATGCGGCGCGGCTGGTGTGACGTCATGCTAGTTTACTCGTTTTTCTTTTGGGGAGTTCTGTCCACTCGTTTGTTAATTTTTGTTGTTAACCAGAATAGGAGTTTGTTTTGTGGCGCTTACCTTTCTGGGTGCCTGTCCCGGTCGATGGCAGATATAGAATGCTCCTAATCACATGTGCATTCTATGGGCCATTGCTCCCCGTGCCTCTCTGAGGGGGCCAGGTTCTGGCTCGTGGTCCCCGGTAGGCTAGAACTCCACCCACATCGACTGATGCAAAGTAGTTAGAATATCCATATCAGCCATGGATAGCTCGGGGAGCCTCCGGGACTCACCCAGAAAATGGCGTTTCATTACATTCAACGCTGGTTTTTTAGTACAGTACCTGTTTCATTGAATCATTAAAAACAAAAATACATTTTATCAAAGACAGTCTTTGATAAAAATGGTATTGCATGGTATTGGAGAACATGGAATTTGGTGGAATGTGGATAAGCACTTTGTATAAAAAGTTTTGAAGTGTTTACTAAATTGTGATACCATGTGCAGATTAGCCATGGTCTCTTATGGGTCTGTACTGTAGTTGTACTGGCTCGGTGCTTTCTCCTGATAATTGCATTCCCCTTCCATGGGTCTAACATGTTTTGTTAACTTTTGGAATATGTTGTAATAGTGCACATGTCAGGCATTGTGGACTTCATTATTTGATGTACAAGTGACTAGAAAGTAGATAGAGCATTTAGTATTAACTTTAGTGGGCTAGCGACCACATACGTCGTCGTTCACTTTTCTCGTGATTCTACTCCAGCGACGATGTCTGGCGTCACTCATTAAATATTTGTTACAAATTAAATTTTATCCGATCAATCTTTGAGTGGTTTCAAAATGAGCGGCTTTAGACTGCGCACAATTTGATACTAAAATGAAAGACGTAACATGAAAATTGATGTCAGAACACTGGAGAGATATAATAATTTTGTGGTGATGAGCGTCAAAGTGTCCAAAAGTTAAAATATTTGTTAAAATTCTATTTATTGTTCTATTATTATGGGATTAGTTTTAAAATCTTAGCTACTCTTGCTACCAAGTGGGTAATTTTATTCCACAAGTTATAGTTCTAGATACCTGTTTTGCTGTCTTAACCACCGTGCTGCGCTGAGTTTATTGTGAAATTCCCCTGGTGCACATGAAATAAAGTGTTCCCAAAAAATTCTTGTTTCTTTGTAAAATTATAAATTCACTTCCCTGAACATGTCTATGTAAAAATAAATACCAAATTCCACTTACTTTGGCTGTGGGGACGTGGACAAGGTGCGCTCTGAGGTCATCAGGGGCTGGTCGCCCGTGTGTGACTCGCCCAGACACTGTCGCGTGGGCCATTCAAGCAGCGGGTGTTGCCACAAATATTTTTCAATTATTTGTTTTATGTATTTCCAATGCGGTTTTATTTGTTTTTATCGTATATGATGCATATTTGTGTCCTTTACAATATGTATACAGTAGAACGTTCATAATGTTCCATGGAACTGTGATACATGTGTCACTAATGTGTCTACAATAAATGTTATTGTTGCAATATTACCTGTTAAAAATTCACTAAAAATACAATATGTAAAGTTTAACACACTATTTACACAGTAACACACTCAGTACTTCGGAAGTGAGTAATAATCAATGAAGTAGCCCATGGTACACAGCGCAACTTCACTGTCGTTGCACCAGGTACAGATAAATTTTTGCTTCCTGTTTCTTCATTCTGTGTGCTTGCAAATAACCACTCACGTACACCCTTGGCTTTAGTACTTGTAGGTTGTATGTAGCCAAGCTTGTAAGCATAAGGTAGTATTGAAAAGATTGCTTTATGTGTTCCCACACAGGAAGAGATTCAGCTTGCCTCAAAGAGTGTCCGTCAGTCAGAAAGATTCAGCTAGCTTCAAAGTGTCCGTCAGTTAGGAAGAGATTCAGGTATTCTTGAAAATATCTATGGAAAACACCACCATTGGAAGCCACTAACACTGTTCATTTATGTATAATCTAAATAAATTGGAGATAGCATAGGATTGCAAGGGTGACGCTCAGAGCTACAACTGGATACGCTCGCTGTATCGTCCTCATAGGTGCTCTATCACTTGCATCCGACCTTGTGTTAGGTCCTTATTACGCCTAGCTTCACCAATATTATGACCCTTATTTTCTTCAAACACTAAGGTTTGAATTTCACTGATCGTGTTATCTTTCAACACCGCGTGGGACTGGTGTTTGGGAGCCAGAGGCCCATGAGCCACCCATGGTAGCTCATTCAGTACTAACCCAGCCAGCAGCCCTAGGGCATTCTGGCAATTTTTTCCAAGATGGCTGCCTCTCACTGGAGGTCCTAAGAGTCCATTTCGTACACAACCAACCTTGTACACAGAATTGGTACCGAAAAATCAAGTCGAGTTTTCTCAGTTGGCACAGTTTCCCGCCAACCGATAATACTCGGTTGGCGCAGTTAAGTGGTTAACTAGAAAGAGAAAAAAAAATTTTTTTTTTTGTTGCGCTAAGAACAAGTCAACTTTGTCACTTGCCTGTTGCACCTTTGAGGAACATATGATCATCCATTTTAGAGAGTTTAATATTACATTCTTTCCTTCCCCAGAATATTACTTAAGAAGTCAGGTACAAGAATTCCTCGTGTAGAGCTAGAAGAAATAGGCCCATCATTGACTCTTCACCTTAGACGCAATATATTTGCCTCAGAGGACCTGATGAAGAGAGCCTGTAAACAACCAAAACAACTTAAGGTAAGTTTTGTTTTCTTAAGAGGTTGTTCAGTCAGGTTGTGTATGTTGTAATTATTTCCATTAAAGGGAATACAGCATGCATTCTTTTATTGGGCATCACCAGCCCTTCTTCGTAGTACAATAAGTGTTATTGCCCAATTACTTATTCCTTCAAAAGAACAGTGTGTGGGGAATAAGTCATTTTCTATACTTCAGAGGCATATGCAATTAGTAAGTAACACTTGCTATCGAGGCGGAAAAATTTGAGGGTACTTTCGGTCAGATGATGTAGTAATGCATCACCCCATTGTTTGAGTGAAAAAATATATGCTTTAGATATAAATATATAATACAAAATACAGAATTTTTCTAATACTTGAAAATTTAATTTTTCAGCCTAATAAGGTGAAGAATATAAAGAAGAATGTATTTGGAACAAAGTTAGGCCGTGTGCACATGACCAAGCAAGATTTGGGCAAGCTACAAACACGAAAAATGAAAGGTCTCAAAAAAGTATCCAATAAGAAAATGGATTCTCCAGGCGAAGAAGCATCCACAGCACCATCAATGGACGTTGATCAGTAATGCAAAATGTGTAGCAAGTTGTGGTTCATAAAAATTTAGCACTAATGCCTAAAGCTACAATTGTTTAGACAACTATTGCACATGAAAATATTTTGTTTAAGGGGCAGATAGTTTTTTTTAAACTATTCAATGTCAACCAATATTTTTTAATTAGTTGTATATGAAAAGAGCTGCAATTGTTCAAAGTTTCAGTACTGCAGCCTAAATAGAAAGGGAGATTTTTCATTTTTTTCAACGAATTTTACACATTTTCAAGTGTGTATTTACAACCACACCTTTCAGATATAACCATTCTATGACACTTTTCTGACAGCATATAATAAAGGCTGTGTAGAAGGGGATTTTCTAAAACGTCTTTGACTATGTGTATTATAAAAACTAAAGTTCCCCCAAAATTATGCAAATATATCATGTTTATTGCTATTTATAATATCAATAAATGAACTTAAAAAATGTGAGAAACTTATATATAAGGTGTAAATTTCATGTAAATTGAATAAAAAATTTGAACGTTTATTTTTCTTATTTATTTTCAAGTAAGTCTCTAAGGTGTTGCCATCAACCAATTTCCTCAAATTGGCACCCTTACAGATACACACCTGACTGCACGTAAGCCTAAGTTTCATGCAAATCACCTAATAAAAAAATGCATTTTTTTTACATAATTAGTTTTGAAAAAAAAATTAAATTTGTTTTTAATGTGATTGTTAACACTTGTTTGATAATGGTTTTTTACCATTTTGAAAAGATTGATAATTCAATATTCAATTCAAGTTAGATTGAAATCGAGCAAGTTTTCATTTATTGCATATTTTTAGCATATTTGGAACTAACGACCCCTTAAACATTATTGATGAAGGCAAAATTAGGTAAATAAATGTAAAAAGATAAAATTACCATAAAAATTTATTTATAATAAATTATATATTAGACTACAGTACAAGTTTTTTTTTTAACCATGATTAACATGCCAAATGTGTTCTTATAACTTAAGGCATCCTCGGTAGATTTCTTCCTGTCCTGTTACATAATACACAGCATTTTGACAAATCTTCAACAGCCAAAATTATGAGAATCACAATGACAGGCTGTTGCATTCGTAAGTCCTCTGTTATGTTCCGGCAATTTAGTACTGTACATAATTTTTGTGATGTGACGAGTGGAAGGACTGAATATTTATCCACAAAATATCCAAAGCCAATGGGAAATTTCTGATCAACCTTCAAATTCTACTCTGTTTCCATGGCTTCCAACTGTTGAATGGCATCCTTACTCTGTTCCAATTCTGCTTCCAAATCCAATTTTTTAGTATCATTCTTAGCACGGATATCCGCTGGCACCTGCAAAGAGACGCATTTAGCTATGTATTTATCACTGATGAAATAATAACACACAATTCTGTTGCACACTTTTCGCTCACAATTAAATTAGTTTGACCTCTTAAATAAAAGTAGAGCATTTAAGTTCTTTTACATTTCAATCTTTTATCTCCATCATCATACACCATCTTGTATACTCTCTCATTTTGTCCACACTGACTACTTTGCCCCTCTCCATATCAAAGGTTTGATATGGAGAAGGGCAAAGGGGATTCTTTTTTTTTCTTATTACAGTATCCTTATTTCATCTTCCATACTCTTATTTACAGTACACCTAACACTTGCCCGAAGAACTGAAGTCACAATAGTTCCTACCGGTTTTATCCTACAGTTCAAACACCATTCTCTTGCACATATCAAGATAATTCACACTTGCAATTTCTCTTTCTCAACAAATAACACCAAATCATCTGCATTGAGACATGTCAATAACAACCTACTTCCATTTCAAGTGTTCCTGACTTCCCTTCCTATTATCTTCCTTGGAGATTTCAATTTACCGAGTCTAAGATGGAGAATGGCAAACACAAATATCATAGCAGGGAATGACCCGGGAAATAACCAGCCACAGGTCAGAGAACTTTTGAGATTCTGTGACAAATTCTCCCTCAATCAACAGATTACAGAACCAACTAGGAACGAAAACACACTAGACTTGTTATTCACAAACAATGATGAACTAATCAGAGACATAACAATCTCAGATACTTCATACTCAGACCATAAGCTCATTGAAGTGCGAACTAGCATAAATAACGGTAGTAGATCTAAGAGACCCAACAAGCGAGAAGGAATATTCAATCAATTCAATTTCAACAATAAGAGGATTGACTGGGAAAAAGTAAATGTAGATCTTTCAACCATTCAATGGGAGACGGTCTTAAGCGACAAAACTCCCACACAGGGAATAGCTCTGAACTAGGACAATAAGAGGATTGACTGGGAATGTGGACCTTTCAACCATTCAATGGGAGACGGTCTTAAGCGACAAAACTCCCACACAGGGAATAGCTCAACTGACAGCTGAAGCTTACAAGGTCTG
Organism: Procambarus virginalis; assembly: GCA_020271785.1. Classification (NCBI taxonomy): domain Eukaryota; kingdom Metazoa; phylum Arthropoda; class Malacostraca; order Decapoda; family Cambaridae; genus Procambarus; species Procambarus virginalis. The sequence continues at coordinate 14,534,288 of WNGS01165339.1, read as the reverse complement.
CTTGAAGCACGTGCCGGTGAGGAGGGGCAGAAAGAGGAACACTCTAGAAAGAGAACGCAGACGACTGTACAGGAGAAGGAAAAAAATTACGGAAATGCTTCGGCAGACACAACTATCACAAGCAAGGAAAATAAGCCTAAGCAGGGAGATCGAAGAAATCGAACAAACGTTGAAGCGATCATATGAGTCTGAGGAAATGGAATTGGAACAGAGAGCTATACAAGAGATAAGGAAAAATCCGAAATATTTTTTCACATACGCTAAATCAAAATCCAAAACCTCGACCAGTATTGGACCGTTAATTACAAATGAAGGTACGTACACAGAGGACAACAAAGAGATTAGTGAAATTCTAAGAAGCCAGTATGAGGCTATGTTTAGCACACCAATTAACAACATGAAAGTTGATGACCCAGACAGCTTCTTTATGAATGACATTCAAGCTGCAGATAATATAACGGATATTACCACAAACTCGGAAGACTTTGAAAGAGAAATTGACAATATGCCCATGCACTCAGCCCCTGGGCCTGACTCATGGAATTCAATATTCATAAAGAAATGTAAAGTACCAGTAGCGAGAGCACTCAGCGTAATATGGAGAAAGAGCCTGGATACAGGGGAGATACCAGCAGCACTTAAATCTGCAGATATAGCTCCGTTGCACAAGGGGGGGAGTAAAGCCTTGGCAAAAAATTATAGGCCAGTTGCACTAACATCACACATAATAAAAGTGTTTGAAAGAGTGATTAGGAATCAAATTTCTAGTTTTATGGAAAACAATGAATTGCACAATCCAGGACAACATGGATTTAGAGCGGGAAGATCCTGTCTGTCACAGTTACTCAACCACTATGACAAAATCACAGAAGCCCTAGAAGAAAAGCAAAATGCAGATGTTGTATACACAGACTTTGCAAAGGCTTTCGACAAATGTGACCATGGGGTGATAGCTCACAAAATGAGGTCAATGGGAATAACTGGAAAAGTAGGACGCTGGATACTCAATTTCCTGTCGAACAGAACACAAAGAGTAACAGTCAATCAGATAAAATCGAGTCCAAGCGATGTTAAAAGCTCTGTACCTCAAGGTACAGTCCTTGCACCGCTACTGTTCCTTATTCTCATATCTGATATAGACAAAAATACACGTCACAGCTTCGTGTCATCCTTCGCAGATGACACAAAAATCAGCATGAAAATTACCTCTGCTGAAGACATTGAAAAACTACAAACAGATGTCAACAAAGTTTTCGATTGGGCAGCAGAAAATAATATGATGTTTAACAGTGATAAATTTCAGGTACTCAGGTACGGCAAAAATGAGGATCTGAAACATAATACAGGGTACAAAACACAATCAAATCTTCCCATAGTAGAAAAACAGCATGTCAAGGATTTGGGAATAATGATGTCCGACGATCTAACGTTTAGGGAGCATAACCAAGCAAATATCGCATCAGCCAGAAAAATGATCGGATGGATTACGAGAACTTTCAAATCCAGGGATCCCATCACAATGGTTGTACTCTTCAAGTCACTTGTGTTGTCCCGTCTCGAATACTGCTCAGTACTCACTTCCCCCTTCAGAGCAGGAGAGATTGCTGAAATAGAGGGAATACAGAGAACATATACGGCACGCATAGACGAGATAAAACACCTAAATTATTGGGATCGTCTCAAAGCTCTCCAAATGTACTCTCTAGAAAGGAGACGAGAGAGATACCAAATAATATACACGTGGAAAATACTGGAGGGCCAGGTCCCAAATCTACACAGTAAAATAACAACGTACTGGAGTGAACGATATGGAAGAAAATGCAAGATTGAACCAGTGAAGAGCAGAGGTGCCATAGGCACAATCAGAGAACACTGTATAAACATCAGAGGTCCGCGGTTGTTCAACGTCCTCCCAGCGACTATAAGAAATATTGCCGGAACAACCGTGGACATCTTCAAGAGAAAACTGGACTGTTTCCTAAGAGAAGTCCCGGATCAGCCGGGCTGTGGTGGGTATGTGGCTCTGCGGGCCGCTCCAAGCAACAGCCTGGTGGATCAAACTCTCACAAGTCGAGCCTGGCCTCGGGCCGGGCTTGGGGAGTAGAAGAACTCCCAGAACCCCATCAACCAGGTATCAACCAGGTAGTGGTGTATGGTGTGTGGTGTAGGGTGTGGTGGTGTAGGGTGTGGTGGTGTAGGGTGTAGTGGTGTAGGGTGTAGTGGTGTATGGTGTGGTGGTGTAGGGGGTAGTACAGGGTGTGGTGAGGCAGGGTGTGGTTGCCTCATAACACCACCTCACTTATGATCCTCATACCAGTAAATCCCCCCCCCCCCTATCGTCTTGACACACCCAGAGCACCTCACCACTGAGGGAGGGGGAGAGGGGGGTGAGGGAGGGGAGAATACAGCCAGAAGCAACCCTCCCCCCTCAGCATTCCTCCTCCCCCACCCCCACTAGGCACCTGGTGAAAGCCCCAATTAGTGCCTCGTTTACAGGTGATCCTCAGGTGACTGGAGTGCTGCTTCACCTGGTAAGGGGGGAGGGAGGGAGGGGGGTGAGGTGGTGCAACATTACCTGCCCCCCCCCTCCACCTCATGACGTCATGACCCCCTCCACCACCGTCGTCAAGACACCCCCCCTGACCCCCACCCCCTCCCCCCCATCTTCCCCTCACCCGCCTCGCCCCTTAGCGACAAAGAACCCATCAACATTCTCAATCTTCTATTTAATACACCAACCCCAGACCCCCAATACAACCTCAAAATACAGCTGAACCCAGATATACAAGAGAATACACTGTAAGTGCCAGGATGTTCAATATATTGTTGGATTAGTTCATATTGTAGAAGCGGACGAGACTTACTCCTCTCCATTTTCCACTCCGAAAAAAAAAACCCCGTCAATATTACGGTATTTTATTGGTTACTAGTACGTCATATTTTTAACCAACTGGTCAATTCCGTTAAGAATGCGTTGTATTACATGAGGTGATGGGTTAGTGTGACCTAGATACATCTATGGGAAAATTCCTTGTTTTGCCTTCAAGTGGGTGTTGTGCCGTGTTTGGCACTTGAGGGGCGGTGTTTGGCACTTGAGGGCGGTGTGTGGGAGCGTGCTGGGAGCGCCCCCAGCGAGCCTAGCTCAAGGGCACGCCTAGCAATCATGTGTCGCTCAAATTTGCAAGAAATGTTTCGGTTCAAGCGCTGCCGCCATTGGCCCGTGACGTCCTATCCGGACGTGACGTGGGAGTGACGTCACCTATCACCTGACTGGCCCAACCTCCCTGTGAGTGGCACTCTGTCTGGAGCCTGAGGGCCACCTTGGGCCCTCACAGCAGACATCAGGTGGCACCGCAGCCAGAGGAAGGTCACAGTGCCAGGGGAGGGACGGAGAGAGCCAGGATATGAGGGGACAGTGGTAAAGTCAGCAGACTAACAGATGTTGTCACAGCTCGTATAAGACTTGGCTACAAGTATCTCTGGCAGTTCGGCTTGTTTAGGGATCTAGATGAAGTAAAGTGTAAAGTGTGTGGACAAAGACAGGGACACACACTCGAACACTATATCTTGGATTGTAGTAAAATTGAGCCATTTAGAGATAAATCTAAGCTCACTCTGTATGATATGGCAACCTATCTTATTACCAAGGATAAATTACCTGAAATCCTTGCACTGTATCCATATTTCGCTTCCAGTAGATGAACGACATATGAGATTCAGAAACAAGTAGTGTATTGTGAGGACTAACAATAAACAGAAGCTTCCCTATGACTCTGTAATGTCCCCATTGGTCAAACTATTATGTATTAGCGATAAGACCTACCATTAATGTATGATGACTTACTGTAAATATGTAGCTCTTGTAATAGCACTCACTCTGTAACTAGCTGACATTGTAACTATAAGGTGTGAAGGATAGATGTAAGTGTTAATGTAATAATCTAAGATGAGGTCTGATAAAGACCTTTTGTGCCCTCTGTAATGCTTTTGCGCTACCGCTCACAGGATGAGTATGGGGTGCACAATAAACTAGCCGCCTTTGGGTAACAATCAATCAAATCGAAGGAAGGGTGTGAGGTGTCTTGAAGATCATTCAAGTTCCTTTTTCCTAACAGGTACAGCAACAGACATGTGGCTCCTGTTGGCAGGCGGAGGAACGTTCTCTTCGTGTAGTTCATTGTAGGTCTTATTCTAGTAGTCTTCCCCCTTGAACACAACCCGCCAGCTGCTTTACAACCAGTCTCCGTTGGCGGCTGGGTGAAGAGCGGCGAGTAATTTTTGTGTTCTGCAATAACTGGTGTGCATTAGTGTTCACCAGCTAGTCACCAGACTGTTGTGGGAGGGTGGAGGTTAATGGTCGTACATTGACACCGTTCTTCCCCCCTCCCCACCCCCCATCTCCCCCCCCCCACCACCATCTTCTCTTATCCTTCTCAACTCTCTCTTACCCCTCAAACCCATATATATCCCTCCTCCCCTTCCATCGGCTTGCCCCTTTCTCTTCCCCCTCCCCTCTCCTGCTTCCCCTCCCCGTAGACCCATTCCCCCTCCCCCCGCCCCCTCCAACATTCCCTCCCTCCCACCCCAGATAACTCGACACCTGGAGACCTGTCAGTCTCTCAGTAACTATCCTTGATAAGCGAGTCACTGCGACTCTCCTAATAAATGGTAGACAAGGCGGGCAATTGTGTACAAGTTCTTGCTTATCAAGCATTTGATTTTCTGAGGGCAAGCAAGGGAGGGAAGGAGAGGGGGAGAGGGAGAGATCAAGGGAGGGAGGGAAGGAGGAATTGCGTCAAAAGTCTTGAGCACGGCTCAGAATTAAGTTCCCTGTTTACCCAGACCTTACCCAGGCTGTGACTCATACGTCAGGCTGCGAGCCGCCGCGTCCAACAGCCTGGTTGATCAGTCCAGCAACTAGGAGGCCTGGTCGACGACCGGGCCGCGGGGACGCTAAGCCCCGGAAGCACCTCGAGGTACCCTCAAGGTAGCCTCGCCTCCAGACTTTCTCCCGCCGCCAAAACACTCCCTAACTTGACCTCTTGACTGCAAGAACAACAACACTCAACACACCTCGACTTGCCCTCAAGCAGACGTATTCTTGCCCTCAAGCAGACGTATTCTTGCCCTCAAGCAGACGTATTCTTGCCCTCAAGCAGACGTATTCTTGCCCTCAAGCAGACGTATTCTTGCCCTCAAGCAGACGTATTCTTGCCCTCAAGCAGACGTATTCTTGCCCTCAAGTAGACGTATTCTTGCCCTCAAGCAGACGTATTCTTGCCCTCAAACAGACTTATTCTTGCCCTCAAGCAGACGTATTCTTGCCCTCAAACAGACGTATTCTTGCTCTCAAGCAGACGTATTCTTGCCCTCAAGCAGACGTATTCTTGCCCTCAAGCAGACGTATTCTTGCCCTAAAGCAGACGTATTCTTGCCCACAAGCAGACGTATTCTTGCCCTCAAACAGACTTATTCTTGCCCTCAAGCAGACGTATTCTTGCCCTCAAACAGACGTATTCTTGCCCTCAAGCAGACGTATTCTTGCCCTCAAACAGACGTATTCTTGCCCTCAAACAGACGTATTCTTGCCCTCAAGCAGACGTATTCTTGCCCTCAAACAGACGTATTCTTGCCCTCAAACAGACGTATTCCTGACGGCAGACAGACGTATTCCTGACGGCAGACAGGCGTATTCCTGACGGCAGACAGACGTATTCCTGACGGCAAACAGACGTATTCCTGACGGCAAACAGACGTATTCCTGACGGCAGACAGACGTATTCCTGACGGCAGACAGACGTATTCCTGACGGCAGACAGACGTATTCCTGACGGCAGACAGACGTATTCCTGACGGCAGACAGACGTCTTTTGCTTATTCCCAAACAATCTATTTTTTTAACCCTAAGCAGACATCTTCAATTCAATTCAAGTGTTATATTCATAAATGTTTACATATATAGTTGAGTCATTTACACAAATTTAGTGTAAATTATTGACCTACAAGAAAGAAATAATAATAATATACATTGTAAACTGTATACTCAAGATATTGATTTACAAACGACATTTATCAGTGGTTTACAGATCATTGCAATTGTCAACTTCAGACTCACAAACTGTGTCTACGAAGTGTTGCACAAATGGTTACGATACTGACAAAACTAAACAGGTGCCAGATTCACGAAGCAGTTACACAAGCACTTACGAACGTGTACATCTTTCCTCAATCTTTGACGGCTTTGGTTACATTTATTAAACAGTTTACAAGCATGAAAACTTCCCAATCAACTGTTGTTATTGTTATAAACAGCCTCCTGGTGCTTCGGAGCTCATTAACTGTTTAATAATTGTAAACAAAGCCGCCAAAGATGGAGAAAAGATGTACGGGTTCGTAAGTGCTTCGTGAATCAATTTGAAAACTTTTATATATATTGAAGAAGTATAAAGAGCAGTTTAGAATTAGAGTGGCTATCTTGAGATGATTTCGGGGCTTAGCGTCCCCGCGCCCCGGTCCAAACCAGGCCTCCTTTTTGCTACACACCCCCGAGGAAGCAGCCCGTAGCAGCTGTCTAACTCCCAGGTACCTATTTACTGCTAGGTAACAGGGGCATCAGGGTGAAAGAAACTCTGCTCATTTCTTTCCGCCTCCACCGGGATCGAACCCGGAACGTCAGGACTACGCATCCCGAGCGCTGTCCACTCAGCCGTCAGGCCTGTCAGGCGGTAAGCCAGATATTGACACAATTTGTTGACACAAAATTCTGATAATGTGAAGATTATATATAAAGAAGACGGAGCTGTTCACTTGAGACAGTTAAGCAAGTCCCGGCTGTGTCTGGGTACAAGTGACAGGATGAACAACCCAGCGGGTTTTCTTCCTATTGGGGAGTGTTGTACATGCTGCTATGGCGGTGTGTCCACTCACAGGATGAGTGGTGCTGCCCAATACTGTCACTATGGCGGTGTGTCCACTCACAAGATGAGTGACGCTGCCCAATACTGTCACTATGGCGGTGTGTTCACTCACAGGATGAGTGGCGCTGCCCAATACTGTCACTATGGCGGTGTGTCCACTCACAAGATGAGTGACGCTGCCCAATACTGTCACTATGGCGGTGTGTTCACTCACAGGATGAGTGGCGCTGCCCAATACTGTCACTATGGTGGTGTGTCCACTCACAAGATGAGTGACGCTGCCCAATACTGTCACTATGGCGGTGTGTCCACTCACAGGATGAGTGGCGCTGCCCAATACTGTCACTATGGCGGTGTGTCCACTCACAGATGAGTGACGCTGCCCAATACTGTCACTATGGCGGTGTGTCCACTCACAGGATGAGTGGCGCTGCCCAATACTGTCACTATGGCGGTGTGTCCACTCACAGGACGAGTGACGCTGCCCAATACTGTCACTATGGCGGTGTGTCCACTCACAGGACGAGTGACGCTGCCCAATACTGTCACAATGGCGGTGTGTCCACTCACAGGATGAGTGACGCTGCCCAATACTGTCACTATGGCGGTGTGTCCACTCACAGGATGAGTGGCGCTGCCCAATACTGTCACTATGGCGGTGTGTCCACTCACAAGATGAGTGACGCTGCCCAATACTGTCACTATGGCGGTGTGTTCACTCACAGGATGAGTGGCGCTGCCCAATACTGTCACTATGGCGGTGTGTCCACTCACAAGATGAGTGACGCTGCCCAATACTGTCACTATGGCGGTGTGTCTACTCACAAGATGAGTGACGCTGCCCAATAACTCGCCCCTCGGGGCAAAATCTAAATCAACTAATCGTTCAGGAATTCATATAAGATATTTTCACGGCCCCAGTGCTCAGTCAACAGATTCTATAGCACTGTACTGGCCCAAGATCTCTCCCAAAACACAGTATTTGCACCAGACAGACAGACAGACAGACAGACAGACAGACAGACAGACAGACAGACAGACAGACAGACAGACAGACAGACAGACAGACAGACAGACAGTTCAGACTTTCAGACTACATGTTAAAGCTACTACCCTAATTTACCTTTATGTTTTTTTTAACTTTATGGGCGGTGTGTGTGTAGGTGTCAATCTCATCCGCCTCCTTGTAAATAGCACTACCTGGAACATACCTGCAGAGGTTTCGGGAGTTCTTCTACTCCCCGAGCCCGGCCTTGAGGTCAGGCTCGACTTTTGTGATAACTTGGTCCAACAGGCTGTTTGCTTGGAGCGGCCCGCAGACCACTGTTCTATATGCCACCTGGACATCCTCAACGCCTTGAAAAAACACGACATTGACTAGTTCAGTAAAAATGACTTCAGTTCATTCACTTCTGTAAAATGAATACAACAACGGAAGTGAATACACGCGCGCGCGCGCGCGCGTGTGTGTGTGTGTGTGTGTACTCACCTAATTGTACTCACCTAATTGTGCTTGCGGGGGTTGAGCTTTGGCTCTTTGGTCCCGCCTCTCAACTGTCAATCAACAGGTGTACAGATTCCTGAGCCTACTGGGCTCTATCATATCTACACTTGAAACTGTGTATGGAGTCAGCCTCCACCACATCACTTCCTAGTGCATTCCATTTATTAACTACTCTGACACTGAAAAATTCTTTCTAACGTCTCTGTGGCTCATCTGGGTACTAAGTTTCCACCTGTGTCCCCTTGTTCGTGTCCCACCCGTGGTGAAGAGTTTCTCTTTGTCCGCCCTGTCAATTCCCCTGAGAATTTTGTAGGTGGTTATCATGTCTCCCCTTACTCTTCTGTTTTCCAGGGATGTGAGGTTCAGCTCCTTTAGCCTTTCCTCGTAGCTCAATCCTCGTAGCCTGTGTGTGTGTGTGTGTGTGTGTGTGTGTGTGTGTGTGTGTGTGTGTGTGTGTGTGTGTGTGTGTTGTGTGTGTGTGTGTGTGTGTGTGTGTGCTCACCTATTTGTGCTTGCGGGGGTTGAGCTCTGGCTCTTTGGTCCCGCCTCTCAACTGTTAATCAACTGATGCACAGATTCCTGAGCCTACTGGGCTCTATCACATCTACATTTGAAACTGTGTATGGAGTCAGCCTCCACCACATTACTGCCTAATGCATTTTATTTGTCTCCTACGCTGACACTGAAAAAATTCTTTCTAACGTCTCTATGGCTCATTTGAGCACTCAATTTCCACCTGTGTCCCCTAGTGCGTGTGCCCCTTGTGTTAAATAGTCTGTCTTTATCTACCCTATCAATTCCTCTGAGAATCTTGTATGTGGTGATCATGTCTCCTCTAACTCTTCTGTCTCCCAATGACGTGAGGTTTAATTCCCATAGTCTCTCCTCGTAGATCATATCCCTCAGCTCGGGTATTAGTCTGGTGGCAAACCTTTGAACCTTTTCCAGTTTAGTCTTATGCTTGACTAGATATGGACTCCATGCTGGAGCCGCATACTCCAGGATTGGTCTGACATATGTGGTATACAAAGTTCTGAAAGATTCCTTACACAAGTTTCTAAAGGCCGTTCTTATGTTAGCCAACCTGGCATATGCCGCTGATGTTATCCTCTTGATATGGGCTTCAGGGGACAGGTCTGGCGTGATATCAACCCCCAGGTCTTTCTCTCTCTCTCTCTCTGACTCTTGAAGTATTTGATCTCCCAAATGATACCTTGTATCTGGTCTCCTGCTCCTATCTTTATTACATTACATTTGCTTGGGTTAAACTCTAACAACCATTTGTTAGACCATTCCTGCAGCTTGTCCAGGTCTTCTTGAAGCCTCAAGCTGTCCTCCTCTGTCTTAATCCTTCTCGTAATTTTGGCGTCGTCAGCAAACATTGAGAGGAATGAGTCTATACCCTCTGGGAGATCATTTACATATATCAGAAACAGGATAGGGCCAAGTACAGAGCCCTGTGGGACTCCACGGGTGTCTTCACGCCAGTCTGAGTGTGTGTGTGTGTAACAGGTGTAGTCGTGCAGGCGTCGTAGTGTAGCCAACAGAGGTGTGCGGGGAAGCGACAACCACGGCGAGTTTTGTCGCGCTGTTGCGGCGCTGAGTAGAGGAATGGGTGAGGTGGGGAGGGGAGAGGGAAGGAATGGGTGGGGAGGAAGGGAGGGGAGAGGGAAGGTATGGGTGGAGGGAGGAAGAGGGGGGGGGAGAGCGACGAGCGGTGGGAACGACCTCGGGAGTTGCTGTGTGGGGTCGTTTTTGTCGTCGTGTTGGTGTACGTCGCGTGCTGCTGCTGCTGCTGCTGCTGCTGCTGCTGCTGCTGCTGCTGCNGCCATGTTTCCATGTTGTGGCCATGTTGTGGCCAGGTCGAGGCCATGTTGAGGTCATGTGGCCATGTTGAGGCACGCCCCATGTGTCTACTGAATTTCCATGCCTATGCTGGTCTCCTACGAGCAGTGTTGCCACCATGTTGTATTTTCTTGAAATAAGTAAATAATGGCAGCTTGCATCCAATATATATATATATATATATATATATATATATATATATATATATATATATATATATAATATATATATATATATATATACCAAGTGCCAATCACCGGAAGCGGCCAAGTCACGTAAATACAGAGACCTTGAGCACCACTACAATTTTGTCCCCATTGCCTCAGAGACACTTGGTGCCTGGGGTAAAAGTGCTGCTAGCTTTTTGAAGGAGTTGGGGGTCTAAGCTAATCGAAACAACTAGAGACCCTAGAGCTGCCAGTTTTCTTTTTCAGCGCTTCAGTGTGGCAAACCAGAGAGGAAATGCTCACTGCATCCATGGTTCCTGCCCCCATCTGAGGAGCTGGAGGAGCTTTTCAACTTGTGACAAGCAGCCTTGTACCCTGCATGTAATCAATATTGTAACTTTTTGTGTAATGACATTTTCAAATAAAGTTAAATAAGTATACACACATACCAAAAGAATAGGGGTGGAGGAGAAGAAAATATCAAAGTGTTCAGTGAGGATCCACAAGGTCTTCTTGAGTAATCTTTATTTTCTTCTCCGAGGCTATGGGTCCCTACACTTGCACCAGAGGTGGTACCCCTTCTAGATAAAAAAAATATATATTATATATATATATATAATATTATATATATATATATATATATATATATATATATGTATGTATAAAAACGTAAGACTTTTTTTTACAAGAGACATTACCCAATACCATTTAAGTGAGCAACCACTTCCGAAACCTGTACATCTTTCCTGAATCATGGCGGCTTTGTTGACATATATTAAAACCCTTTACGAGCGTGCAAACTTTACAACTACCAGGTTATTATTGTTATAAAACAACCCCGTGGTGCTTAGCAGCTCATAAACTGTTATCACATGCAAACAAGACGCTCCAAGAGTGAGTTGAGGTGGGGGGGGGGGGCGGGTCACAATGACCCCCTCGCGGCCCGGTCTCTCCTGGTGGTGTTCCATCTGGTCATCCAGGCTGTTGGGCGCCGCAGCAAGCAGCAGCAGCAGCAGCAGCAGTTCGACCCCCTCCAGCCTTGACGTGGAGGGGGGTCCAGTACGGACGGAGAGGTCATTCAACCCGACGACCTTCTCTTTATATTAGTCTGGGGCGCAAAGTTTTGCAGAACCCATTTTCTTTGTTTGTGCACAGTGTAAATATCGTTTTCTTTAGTGACTAATTATGATTAATAACTCTTGTGATGTTAGGGTGACGTCATGAGGACTGTTGTGATGTTACGGTGACGTCATGATGACTGTTGTGATGTTACGGTGACGTCATGATGACTGTTGTGATGTTACGGTGACGTCATGATGACTTGTGATGTTACGGTGACGTCATGATGACTTGTGATGTTACGGTGACGTCATGATGACTTGTGATGTTACGGTGACGTCATGAGGCCTGATGTGATGTTACGGTGACGTCTTGATGACTGTTGTATTGATGTACTCACGTGTACACACCTGGATGTACACACCTGGATGTACACACCTGGATGTACTCACCCGGATGTACACATCCGGATGTACACACCTGGATGTACTCACCTGGTTGTACTCAACTGGATGTACACATCTGGATGTACTCACCTGGATGTTTTCACCTGGATGTACTCACCTGGATGTTTTCACCTGGATGTACTCACCTGGATGTACACACCTGGATGTACACACCTGGATGTACTCACCTGGATGTACTCACCTGGATGTTCACACCTGGATGTACTCACCTGGATGTTCACACCTGGATGTACACACCTGGATGTACTCACCCGGATGTACACACCTGGATGTACACACCTGGATGTACTCACCTGGTTGTACTCTCCTGGATGTACTCTCCTGGATGTACTCACCTGGATGTACACACCAGGATGTACTCACCTGCATGTACTCACCTACATGTACTCACCTGGATATACTCACCTGGATGTACTCACCTGGATGTACTCACCTGGATGTACTCACCTGGATGTACTCACTTGGATGTACACACCTGGATGTACTCACCTGGATGTTCACACCTGGATGTTCACACCTGGATATACTCACCTGGATGTACTCACCTGGATGTTCACACCTGGATGTACTCACCTGGATGTACTCACCTGGATGTACTCACTTGGATGTACACACCTGGATGTACTCACCTGGATGTTCACACCTGGATGTACTCACCTGGATGTACTCACCTGGATGTACTCACCTGGATGTACTAACTTGGATGTACACACCTGGATGTACTCACCTGGATGTACACACCTGGATGTACACACCTGGATGTACTCACCTGGATATACTCACCGGGATGTACACACCTGGATGTACACACCTGGATGTACTCACCCGGATGTACACACCCGGATGTACACACCTGGATGTACTCACCTGGATGTACTCACCTGGATGTACTCTCCTGGATGTACACACCTGGATGTACACACTTGGATGTACACACCTGGATGTACTCACCGGGATGTACTCTCCTGAATGTACTCTCCTGAATGTACTCATGCGGATGTACTCACCTGGATGTACACACCTGGATGTACACACCTGGATGTTCACACCTGGATGTACACACCCGGATGTACACACCTGGATGTACACATCTGGATGTACACACCCGGATGTACACACCTGGATGTACACACTTGGATGTACACACCTGGATGTACTCACCTGGATGTACTCTCCTGGATGTACTCACCTGGATGTACACACCTGGATGTACTCACCTGGATGTATTCACCTGGATGTACACACCTGGATGTACTCACCCGGACGTACACATCTGGATGTACACACCTTGATGTACACACCTGGATGTACTCACCTGGATGTACTCACCTGGATGTACTCACCTGGATGTACACCTGGATGTACACACCTGGATGTACTCACCTGGATGTACTCACCTGGATGTACTCACCTGGATGTACTCACCCGGATGTACTCACCTGGATGTACACACCCGGATGTACTCACCTGGATGTACACACCTGGATGTACTCACCTGGATGTACACACCTGGATGTACTCACCTGGATGTACTCTCCTGGATGTACTCACCCGGATGTACACACCCGGATGTACACACCTGGATGTACTCACCTGGATGTACTCTCCTGGATGTACACACCTGGATGTACACACTTGAATGTACTCACCTGGATGTACTCTCCTGAATGTACTCACCCGGATGTACTCACCTGGATGTACTCACCTGGATGTACACACCTGGATGTACACACCTGGATGTTCACACCCGGATGTACACACCCGGATGTACACACCTGGATGTACACATCTGGATGTACACACCCGGATGTACACACCTGTATGTATACACTTGGATGTACACACCTGGATGTACTCTCCTGGATGTACTCACCTGGATGTACACACCTGAATGTACACACCTGGATGTATTCACCTGGATGTACACACCTGGATGTACTCACCCGGACGTACACATCTGGATGTACGCACCCGGATGTACTCACCTGGATGTACACACCTGGATGTACACACCTGGATGTACTTACCTGGATGTACACCTGGATTTACACACCTGGATGTACTCACCTGGATGTACTCACCTGGATGTACTCACCCGGATGTACTCACCCGGATGTACTCACCTGGATGTACTCACCCGGATGTACTCACCTGGATGTACTCACCTGGATGTACACACCTGGATGTACTCACCTGGATGTACACACCTGGATGTACTCACCTGGATGTACACACCTGGATGTACACACCTGGATGTACTCACCTGGATGTACTCACCTGGATGTACTCACCTGGATGTACTCACCCGGATGTACTCACGTGGATGTACTCACCCGGATGTACTCACCCGGATGTACTCACCTGGATGTACTCACCTGGATGTACTCACCTGGATGTACTCACCCGGATGTACTCACCTGGATGTACTCACTTGGATTTACACACCTGGATGTACTCACCTGGATGTACTCACCTGGATTTACACAACTGGATGTACTCTCCTGGATGTACTCACCTGGATGTACACACCTGGATGTACTCACCTGGATTTACACACCTGGATGTACTCTCCTGGATGTACTCACCTGGATGTACACACCTGGATGTACTCACCTGGATGTACACACCTGGATGTACTCTCCTGGATGTACACACCTGGATGTACACACCTGGATGTACACACCTGGATGTACACACCTGGATGTACTCACCTGGATGTACACACCTGGATGTACTCTCCTGGATGTACTCACCTGGATGTACTCACCTGGATGTACTAACCCGGATGTACACACCTGGATGTACTCACCTGGATGTACACTCCTGGATGTACGCACCTGGATGTACTCACCTGGATGTACACTCCTGGATGTACACACCTGGATGTACTCACCTGGATGTACACTCCTGGATGTACGCACCTGGATGTACTCACCTGGATGTACACACCTGGATGTACTCACCTGGATGTACACTCCTGGATGTACGCACCTGGATGTTCACACCTGGATGTACTCACCTGGATGTACACACCTGGATGTACTCTCCCGGATGTACTAACCCGGATGTACTCACCTGGATGTACACACCTGGATGTACGCACCTGGATGTACTCACCTGGATGTACTCACCTGGATGTACTAACCCGGATGTACTCACCTGGATGTACACACCTGGATGTACGCACCTGGATGTACTCACCTGGATGTACTCACCTGGATGTACTAACCCGGATGTACACACCTGGATGTACTCACCTGGATGTACGCACCTGGATGTACTCACCTGGATGTACGCACCTGGATGTACTCACCTGGATGTACTAACCCGGATGTACACACCTGGATGTACTCACCTGGATGTTCACACCTGGATGTACTCACCTGGATGTACACACCTGGATGTACTCACCTGGATGTACACACCTGGAGTGTCATACAGACAGTAACAAGCAGCACCTGGAGTGTCATACAGACAGTAACAAGTAGCACCTGGAGTGTCATACAGACAGTAACAAGCAGCACCTGGAGTGTCATACAGACAGTAACAAGCAGCACCTGGAGTGTCATACAGACAGTAACAAGCAGCACCTGGAGTGTCATACAGACAGTAACAAGCGGCACCTGGAGTGTCATACAGACAGTAACAAGCAGCACCTGGAGTGTCATACAGACAGTAACAAGCGGCACCTGGAGTGTCATACAGACAGTAACAAGCAGCACCTGGAGTGTCATACAGACAGTAACAAGCAGCACCTGGAGTGTCATACAGACAGTAACAAGCAGCACCTGGAGTGTCATACAGACAGTAACAAGCAGCACCTGGAGTGTCATACAGACAGTAACAAGCGGCACCTGGAGTGTCATACAGACAGTAACAAGCAGCACCTGGAGTGTCATACAGACAGTAACAAGCGGCACCTGGAGTGTCATACAGACAGTAACAAGCAGCACCTGGAGTGTCATACAGACAGTAACAAGCAGCACCTGGAGTGTCATACAGACAGTAACAAGCAGCACCTGGAGTGTCATACAGACAGTAACAAGCAGCACCTGAAGTGTCATACAGACAGTAACAAGCAGCACCTGGAGTGTCATACAGACAGTAACAAGCAGCACCTGGAGTGTCATACAGACAGTAACAAGCGGCACCTGGAGTGTCATACAGACAGTAACAAGCAGCACCTGGAGTGTCATACAGACAGTAACAAGCAGCACCTGGAGTGTCATACAGACAGTAACAAGCAGCACCTGGAGTGTCATACAGACAGTAACAAGCAGCACCTGAAGTGTCATACAGACAGTAACAAGCAGCACCTGGAGTGTCATACAGACAGTAACAAGCAGCACCTGGAGTGTCATAACTGGCCCTAACCATCCACAAACGACCGTAGGGTTGTTAAGGAAGCCGGGAACAAGCTACTGTAATTGTTACTTCACGTGTTGACTGTTCTGAAGGCCTTAGGTCCGAGCATCAGTAGTCTTAACAACACCTAATGGCATCACTAATACTAATTACCTTAATTATTGCTAATTACCACCAATTACCTCCACCTACTGACAATTCAGGCGCTGAGTGATGTAGTTCCAAGGTGACTTATACTCCAGTTTAGATAGTACGTTGTGTGACTATGAGGACCATAGTTCAAATATTGACTTACTAAGCAGTTAGACAGTAGACCTTCGTACTAATTCTAGTACTCTTCACGTCATAGGGTCAGGGAGGAAATTAAGCTAAACAATAAACTTAAATGTTGCTAGGCCTTGTATAGTATACATACGTACTGTATTAGGTACATATGTGTACCTCAGATAGCGTGTATTAATCCTAGGAAGGTTAGGTTAGGTTACTTTAATTTGTCTTTGGAACATACGTAGAAAATCGTTTTCCGCTTTGTCCAAATTCAATAGTACATATTTGTTCTTTCTAACTGCGTTGTATGTCGGTATATGTACTATTGTCGTAGTTACTATAAGTACTACCAAAACAGGAGAATTGTGCTGTATAAAGACAGGTGAAATGTGAAGGGTCAAGTCCGTAGAGTTTTAATATAGAACTAAACTAACCTTTTTATATCAGACCATTCAGATCTGATAGGAAAGAACTTACTGACTCCCAACGACCTGAAAGTACTAGTATAAAAAGCTATGATTTGTTCAGATCTGAAACCTACATCTATGGGCAGCACAAAACGTCCACTAGACTGTGCGACACAGTGGTTGCAAGGATCAGGTTGGGTTACCGTTACCTGTGGCAGGTGGCTGCAGGTGACGGATCTCCCAATCCTGAGCACTCCAGTTGCAAACTCTGTGAGCAGGAACTACGGCACGATCTCCCGCACTACATCACTGAATGCCCAGTTATTTGACCTTTCAGACCAGTTGGCATGAGGTACCTGGAGCTTTGCAATTACTTTATTCACTCTCGTATTCTTGAAGATATCCTCACAATGTACCCAAAATTTGCCAGTGCAGGCTACTAAACATATGGCCCTGTATGACTAACCATCCTGCGAGATGGGGACCTTTATTACCACTGCTGCCTTATTCAATCTTGTGTTGATGATATCCTCAAAATGCATCCGGAGTCTGCCAGTGCAGACTGCTTATCACATGCCTCTGTATGACTAACCATCCTGTGTGATGGGGATTTTTTAGCATCAACTAGTTAGCTTTTTGACACACTGTACTCCACTTCATATAGTCTAGGGTAGCTGCACTAATGCAGATGTACCTAAGGAATTAATAAAAAAAAAAAACCTTTATATATATATATATATATATATATATATATATATATATATATATATATATATATATATATATATATATACAAGAGTTCTTACAGACTTGTAAAGTCGCTATATTTAAGGATTGGCGCCCAGTTACCTGTGGCAGGTGGCCAGTTACCTGTGGCAGGTGGCTACCGTTACCTGTGGCAGGTGGCTACCGTTACCTGTGGCACGTGGATACCGTTACCTGTGGCAGGTGGGCTACCGTTACCTGTAGCAGGTGACTACCGTTACCTGTGGCAGGTGACTACCGTTACCTGTGGCAGGTGGGCTACCGTTACCTGTGGCAGGTGGGCTACCGTTACCTGCGGCAGGTGGGCTACCGTTACCTGTGGCAGGTGGGCTACCGTTACCTGTGGCAGGTGGGCTACCGTTACCTGTTAGGGAGGCTAGGCCAAGTCTGCCCTGCCATCCAGTACGTCTCATTTTGGACGGAGTGGGTCAGTACGTCTAGAATCAAAGGTATTTTGTTCACATTGAAGCGTTGTGATATTAACGTTTCCCCTCTCTTGCCTCAGGCTCGGTAGTTTGGCGAGGGGAACAAGGTGATTGGGAGCTGGTTGGTGTTGTTAATTGTTTCCCCTCACACGCTTCCCTCCCTTCCCCCCACTCCCCTCCCCCCCC
>WNGS01165339.1:14494641-14505189 GCA_020271785.1 Procambarus virginalis | reverse complement strand
GTTCAGATTACATAACACCAGGTGTGTGACTTGTTAGGCTTTGGGTTGTGCATGGTTGTGCTCCGGTTCGTACATGGTTGTGCTCCAGTGGTTGTTTGTGTACTAGTGCTCCAGGTTTGTTTGCAAGGGCTCAATGTTTATATGTTTGCTAGAAATTCGAGTTTCTTTTTTATATATAGTTCAATTGTTTGATATGGCTCCATATAGCTGCATATAGCTGGTTTCTTGGGCAAGTGGAGGGTTTTAGGTAGCACTAAGATTTTTGTTTGGTCGAGCTAGGAATGGAGTTTGGTTGTGCTCTGGGACTGTTCAGCTTTGTGGGGGTTGGATGAGATGTATACTGCTAGGCTTAAGGTTAGACAACTGTCGGGGTACGGTTACACAACTGGTCGGGGTACACAACTGGTCGGGGTTACACAACTGCTCGGGGTTACACAACTGGTCGGGGTCCGGTTACACAACTGGTGGGGCTCCGGTTACACAACTGGTCGGGCTCCGGTTAAATAGCTGGTCGGGCTCCGGTTAAATAAATGGTCGGGCTCCGGTTAAATAACTGGTCGGGCTCCGGGGGTGTAATTTGGGCCTTGGGTTGTGCATGGTCGGGCTTCCGTTCGTGCATGGTTGTAATCCAGAGGTTGTTGTGTTGGTTCGTTCATGCTAGGCTTGCGGTTAGACAACTGGTCAGGCTCCTGTTTCACAACTTGTCGGGTTCAGATTACATAACACCAGGTGTGTGACTTGTTAGGCTTTGGGTTGTGCATGGTTGTGCTCCGGTTCGTACATGGTGTGCTCCAGTGGTTGTTTGTGTACTAGTGCTCCAGGTTTGTTGCAAGGGCTCAATGTTTATATGTTTGCTAGAAATTCGAGTTTCTTTTTTATATATAGTTCAATTGTTTGATATGGCTCCATATAGCTGCATATAGCTGGTTTCTTGGGCAAGTGGAGGGTTTTAGGTAGCACTAAGATTTTTGTTTGGTCGAGCTAGGAATGGAGTTTGGTTGTGCTCTGGGACTGTTCAGCTTTGTGGGGGTGGATGAGATGTATACTTGCTAGGCTTAAGGTTAGACAACTGGTCGGGGTACGGTTACAAAACTGGTCGGGGTTACACAACTGCTCGGGGTTACACAACTGGTCGGGGTCCGGTTACACAACTGGTGGGGCTCCGGTTACACAATGGTCGGGCTCCGGTTAAATAGCTGGTCGGGCTCGGTTAAATAACTGGTCGGGCTCCGGTTAAATAACTGGTCGGCTCCGGGGGTGTAATTTGGGCCTTGGGTTGTGCATGGTCGGGCTTCCGTTCGTGCATGGTTGTAATCCAGAGGTTGTTTGTATGGTTCGTTCATGCTAGGCTTGCGGTTAGACAATGGTCAGGCTCCTGTTTCACAACTTGTCGGGTTCAGATTACATAACACCTGGGGTGTGACTTGTTAGGCTTTGGGTTGTGCATGGTTGTGCTCCGGTTCGTACATGGTTGTGCTCCAGTGGTTGTTTGTGTACTAGTGCTCCAGGTTTGTTTGCAAGGGCTCAATGTTTATATGTTTGCTAGAAATTCGAGTTTCTTTTTTTTATATAGTTCAATTGTTTGATATGACTCCATATAGCTGGTTTCTTGGGCAAGTGGAGGGTTTTAGGTAGCACTAAGATTTTTGTTTGGTCGAGCTAGGAATTGAGTTTGGTTGTGCTCTGGGACTGTTTAGCTTTGTGGATGAGATGTATACTTGCTAGGCTTAAGGTTGGACAACACTACACTACACTTTAACTAGCAATAAGTCCTGCCCGAAACGCTGCGCGTACTATTGGCTTTACAAGAGTGTAAGTACTGTACTATGCTATGTATTCTCACAAACCCAATGTACCTTCTTGTATTTAAATAAATAAATAAATAAGTGCATGGGCCGCAGGGCAGGGGCCCCGTTGACGTCATTACCGTGACGTCATAAGAGTGACGTCACCACCTCCCCCTAGCGCTCAGGAAACAGTTGGTGTTGGGAGAGAGGCCTGGCGGCGGCGTGGACCGTGTGCGGGAGACCTCCACCACCAACACACTCCTCCTCACATAACAAGTGTTCCTGTCTTGCAACACAGTAACGTGTATTATAACGTAACTAGTCACGCTATACCGCCAAGATGACTGTGATGCAACGTGTTGTGTAAGTACTAGCAGGTGTCTGAAGCTAGGCTTATCCAGCAGTGATAGTGCCTTGGGGATTACACTGAACCAGGTTGGCTTCCTCACCTTCTATGGAGTCTCGTGTGGGAGGCGGAGGAAGCCCCCTCGAGTGGGAGTCGGAGGAAGCCCCCTCGTGTAGGGGAGGGCTGCCAAAATTATGGACATAGCTGCTAACTTTAGCAGCTACCTGGGCACCATTACCAAGAAATGCTACGTGTGTTTTGGTCGGTCCATATATTCTTATGACTATATTGCATTTAGATATTTTGATGACCAACACAAGGGGAAGGGAGCAGCTAGAGGCATTGGTAGAGATATCTTGTTATTTTAATGGAATCAGAGTTAACATTAATAAAATAGTCTCGGTTGAAAACCTAAGTACAAAATATTGAACCTTCTTTCCCCCTGTACTGTGTTACTCTTCCAAATTTCTTTTGGGTTGATATCTCTCCACTCTAAAGTATGAACAAAATACTGTAGGGTGGTTCAAAATCTGTAAGATGAAATATAATTCATGGGGAGTGGGCTGTTCTTGGAGCGAGACGTGAGCCCAGGGATAGGTGACGTAAAAGGGGATTTCGATGTGGATTCAAAATATAACTTATTTAAAAATATTCTAAGCGAAGCACAGGAACGTAGTATACCATACAAATTGAATAGAGTACTAATGACCCAAAGTGGATAGCAAAGGATCTGAAGAACCTTATAGGTAAAAAGAGAGCGTGGTACAAAAGGATTAAGAATGGGGAAGTCAGTTTAGAACAGGAATTCACACAACTGGTTAGAAATGTTAAAAAAGAGATAAGGAGGGCAAAAAGAAAGTATGAAGTTTGCATAGCAGGGCAAGCGAAGACAAATCCTAAAGTTTTTTCATTTATATGGAAAAAAGATTAGGAAAAGGATAGGGCCATTAAAAACTGAGACTAGTCAAATAACGGATAATGATGAGTTGATGGGTAGTATTTTTAATAAATATTTTGTTTTTACTGAAAAGGTAGTTAACAATATGCCTTCAGCCGAACAAGTCTATGTGGGTGGGGACGAGGACAGGTTGACTAGTTTAGCAGTTACCACTAAGTAATTAAACAAATAACAAAACTCAAACCAAACAAATCCCCTTCAAATCAAATCAAACAAATAACAAATCCAGAGTAGCTTTGCAATCCATTGTCTACCATATTTAATAAATCAATAGTCAGGCAGAGTGCCAGAGTCATGGAAGGTTGCTAATGTGGTACCAAGATTTAAGAAAGGAGATAGATCACTTGCGTCAAACTATTGTCCAATTATCTACGGCCTAACGTCTTTTGTGGGAAAGTTACTTGAATCGATAATTGCAAATACAATTCGTCTTCATCTTGAAAAACATAGATTAATAAATGATTCTCAACGTGGTTTTACAAATGATCGTTCATGTTTTAACAAATTTGCTATCTTTTTATTCCAGCATAGTTGAGGCAGTTGATAGTGGTAAGGATTGTGATGTTGTGTACCTTGACTTTAGCAAAGCTTTTGATACAGCGACACATGAAAGACTGATTAAAGAGATAGAGGCTCATGGTATTGGGGGTGCTATATTAAGTTGGATTAGGGGCATGGCTATACCAAAGGAAACAGTGTTAGTATAAATGGGGTTAAGTCAGAGTGGGAAAATGTTATAAGTTACAAGGGATCTGGGAGTTATGATTAGTAAGAATTTAAAACCAAAGGATCAGTGCATGAATGTTCGAAATAAGGCCAATAGGACACTGGGATTTATTAATCGAAGCGTTAGTAACAAGACACCTGGTGTTGTTCTTCAGCTATATCTTGCTCTGGTTAGGCCCCATTTAGATTATTCAGTTCAGTTTTGGTCGCCGTACTATAGAATGGATATAAATTCACTTGAACGTGTCCAGCGTAGGATGACAAAGTTAATTCCCCAAATTAGAAACCTGTCATATGAAGAGAGATTAATAAAGCCTTTATTGCATTCACTGGAAAGGAGACATGATAGAGGTTTGCAAGTGGATGAATGGCCATAACAAAGGGATATTAATAGGGCATTAAAAGTATCAACACAAGACAGAACACGAAACAATGGGTATAAATTGGATAATTTTAGATTTAGAAAAGATTTGGGTAATTTAGTAAGATTTGGTTCGATAACAGGTTGTTGATTTGTGAAACCAATTACTAACATGGTGGAGGTGGGGTCCCTCGATTGTTTCAAATGTGGGTTGGACATGTATATGAGTGGGATTGGGTGGATATAAATAGGAGCTGCCTCGTATGGGCCAATAGGCCTTCTGCAGTTACCTTTGTTCTTATGTTCTAATTCATAATATTAAGTGTACTGTGCTGATTTTGATACTGTTGTGTATGTGGGCATAGGGGAACAGCAGACACTTTCCTCAATTGGCTACAGTAAAAGATGACGTTAAAATTATTTTACTTTTCAGGAAGCCCCGCACGCAGAGGGCAAAGCGTGCCTTGGTACGACGGGAATCGAAGATTATTGAAAACACTAAGCAGTGTTTATTTTTTTATGGGCAAAAAACCAGCAATGCCATTCGACAGTGTCTGAAAGATTTTGTAAGTGTTCCTAAGTGAAATTTAGATTTTAATATAATATTTACAGTAGCCTATGTATTTGAAAGTGAAATTTTTAAATGCAAGTACATTCAAGGAAAAGTATTCCTTTACCCCCAGTTTCTTGGAAAATGCAAAATAAGTCATCTTTGTTGATGTTGTAGTATTGGGTTAGATTATGAATGAATGGGCACTTTGTAATGACGAGTCATTGCTCAAAACACCATACACACCAGTTTATACAATTCACACTGCTATCAAAAGAAAAATAATGTAGAACAGTAAATAAAAATTAATATATGTAGACTAGTGAAAAGTCTACTAAAATTAAGGGGGCATAAGTGCATTTCTTATAAGCATAAGTGCATTTCTTATAAGTTGTTCCTTGTCAACCAATCTTTTTTGACTAGTTGTGTATGAAAATGGCTGCAATTGTTCTAAGTTTCAGTATTGCAGCCTAAATAGAAGGCTGCAATACTCGTTTTCACTAGGCTTTTCACTCATATGTGCGCTTACTGTTTTGGGCATTTCACCTCCGGCCTGCTCGAGTTTCTGGTGCCGTTCTAGTCGTTGGCCCGGGTGGTCTGTTTTCTTCTTCTCCTAGTTTTGGTCCTTGGGTTGCTGCTTGGTTGGTCAGGCCGGGGGTGCTTTCTTGTTGTTCGGTTGCGTTTTTTTCGTTGTTCTCTGCGCGTCTTGGCCTCTGAGGTCGTGGGCGCATTTTTGTTGTCCGTGTTCCCGTTCTTCCCTCATTCCTGTTCTGGGGTTCGGGTCTGCAGGGTCTTTGTTTCGTCTGTGGTCTTGGTTTTTTAGGTTAGGGCGTCAGCCTCCCGGAACCTTCCCTATTTTCCTTATCTGTGGTGAGGTAACTCCAGGGAGCCGACGGGGCTCCCCCCAGAAAACCAGCGTTGAATGTAATGAAATGCCATTTTCTGGCCTCCCTCCGGTCGGCGGTGTTTTTCGCGTATTTTGACATCCAGCATAAGAACTACGAGTTGGATCGCCGGTGCGGATGGTCTGGGGCTTCCACTTCCTTCTCCCGGGGAGGGGAGGGTTGTGCGGATGGCGGCGCGGCGACGTGATGACATCATGCTACTGTAGTTTGATAATTTTGTTTGGGGAGTTTTGTCCACTCGTTCGGCTTTCGGTATCAATATTTTCACCAGAATAGGGGTTTGTTTTGGGGCGCCTACCTTTCTAGGTGCCTGTCCCAGTCGATGGCAGACATAGAATGCTCCCAACCACAGGGGTTTCTATAGGCCATTGCTCCTCATGCCTCTCTAGAGGGGGGCCAGGTTATGGCTTGTGGTCCCAGGTAGGCAAGAACTCCAAGCATTTTGACTGATGCCAGGAAATTATACATATCCATTCAGCCTGGATAGCTCCGTGGAGCCTCTGGGACTCGCCCAGAAAATGTCGTTTCATTACATTCAATGCTGGTTTTTTGACCATTTTGGAAAATTTTTGACACATAGTTCAATATTTTTTTCTCCCTTCCTATTTATGCTACGATGCTGAGACTTGGACCAGATGAAACCCTTTTCGTATACAACTCGTCAAAAAAGTTTGATTTGAAATTGAACTAATTTTCATTTATTGTATATTTGACACTGATGCTCCCTTAATATATGTTCATATGACAGTCAGACATCTTCAGAAGGAGTACTCCTTCTGAAGATGTATTAATATATGAAAGTACTTAAGGAAATTCCTGTTTCAATTTTCCTCCGTGGTCTGACACTATCACATTTTTAATTACGTGTTTATTTTTGTGATATACACACATATGTACATATAATTAATATATGTATCACATTTTTAATTACGTGTTTATTTTTGTGATATACACACATATGTACATATAATTAATATATGTAGACTAGTGATGGCTCTTCTGTGCTTAAAAGTTTATTGACCTTTTACATAAATGATGTAATATTATGTAGTATATGATAATTGTAGTACAGTATATGATAATTATACATACTGTACTGGCATTTGGCCGTCAAGGCAACATAACGTAACACTGAATACTCCCTCCATTGTCCTCGCACGTCAATCAACATCAACACACAAAACATTTTTTTCAAATGAAAAGTGATTTGCAATATTTACATTAGTGAAAATAGTTTTTATACGTATACAAATTATGACTCGATATTGTGTAGACAATAGTAGGCACAGTGTGACGTATTGGAGATAGTGCAGCTTCTACTCCGGCAGGTGTTGTGTGCCTAATGCACATTAACCACTTAACTGTGTGAACCAAGTACAGTACTGTATTCATGGTCGGCGGGAAACTGCGTCAACCAAGAAAACTCTTATTTTTTATTTTTCCGTACCCATTCTAAATGTGTGCGAGGTTGGTTGTGTACAAAATGAACTCTTAGGACCTCCAGTGAGAGGCAGCCATCTTGGAAAAAATTGCCAGAATGCCCTACGGCTGCTGGCTGAGTTAGTTCTGAGTGAGCAACCATGGGTGGCACACGGGCCTTCGACTCCCAAACACCTGTCCAACGCGGTGTTGAAAGATAACTCTGTCGGTGAAATTCAAACCTTATTATTTGAAGAACATAAAGGTCATAATATTGGTGAAGCTAGGCGCAATAAGGACCTAACACAAGGTTGGATGCAAGTGATACAGCACCTATGAGGACGATGCAGCGAGCGTATCCAGTTGTAGCTCTGAGCGTCACCCTTGCAATCGTATGCTATCTCCAATATATTTAGAAGATACATAGATGAATCGTTTTCTGCATTCAGTGATGATGCATCTGATACAAGTAGCATACATGAACAGTGTTAGTGGCTTCCATGGTGGTGTTTTCCATAGATATTTTCAAGAATACCTGAATCTCTTCCTGACTGATGGACACTTTGAAGCTAGCTGAATCTCTTTCTGACTGATGGACACTCTTTGAGGCAAGCTGAATCTCTTCCTGTGTGGGAACATACAAAGCAATCTTTTCAAGACTACCTTACAAATTAATCCTTTCCTATAATCTTTTCAATACTACCTTATGCTTTACAAGCTTGGCTACATACAACCTATAAGTACTAAAGCCCAGGGTGTACGTGAGTGGGTATTTGCAAGCACACAGAATGAAGAAACAGGAAGCAAAAATCAATCTGTACCTGGTGCAACGAGAGCGAAGTCGCGCTGTGCACCATGGACTACTTCGTTGATTATTACTCACTTCTGAAGTACTGAGCGTGTAATAGTGTGTTACTGTGTAAATAGTGTGTGAAACTGTACATATTGTAATTTTAGTGACTTTTTAACACGTAATATTGCAACTAAACATATATTGTGGACACATTACTGACACATGTACCACAGTGCCATGGAACATTATGATTGTTCTACTGTATATGTATTGTAAAGGACACAAATATGCATCATATACAATAAAAAAAAAATAACTGCATTGGAAATACAGTTCATAGAACAAATAATTGAAAATATATTTGAGCAACACGCGTTGCTTGAATGGCCCGCGAGATAGTGTCTGGGCGTGTCACGTACGGGCGACCAGCCCCTGATGACGTCACAGTGCACCTTGTCCATGTCCCCACGGCCAAAGTAAGTGGAATTTGGTATTTATTTTTACATAGGGAGCCGGTCGGGCGAGCGGACAGCACGCTGGACTTGTGATCCTGGGTTCGATCCCAGGCGCCGGCGAGAAACAATGGGCAAAGTTTCTTTCACCCTATGCCCCTGTTACCTAGCAATAAAATAGGTACCTGGGTGTTAGTCAGCTGTCACAGGCTGCTTCCTGGGGGTGGAGGCCTGGTCGAGGACCGGGCCGCGGGGACACTAAAAGCCCCGAAATCGTCTCAAGATAACCTCAAGATAGACATGTTCAGGGAAGGGGATTTATCATTTTACGAAGAAAAAAAATTTGGGGGAACACTTTATTTCATGCGCACAGGGGGAATTTCACAATAAATTCGGCGCAGCACGGTGGTTAAAAAACAAAAAAGGCTAAATAAATTCAAATAAAACTACTGTATCAGTGTGCTAATCTGGACTATATGGGAAGCTTTGCAGTGTGAATAATTGCAGGAAAAACAAGACATTCTTTGCCTTGTGGGGGATTGAATATTATACACCGTAGTCGCTTGTAGGTTTATTGACTGAGACAAACAGATATATATCTGGCAGCCGAGTCTGCTCGATGTCCTCACTAATGGGGGTCTGTGGAGATGACTGACTTGCGCAAGCATGGCTGGTGGCTGAGAATCTGCATGACGTCACGAGGCCTACTCGGCTGTGATTGGTTATGTTCCAACTGGCGGGGAATTGAATATAACACCGCTCGGACACGCTACCAAGTCGACGTCCTTTTGCGACAAGCTCTGGCTAGCTATAAAGTTACAATGATACTGAAAGGACCTCGGTGGCATTCAATAATGGTTTACATGTGAAAATTGCATAAAAACATTGAAGAAGATCAGGTGTGCGTAAACTAGCATCTTGGCATATGCACCAAAAAAAAAAAATTTGAACATAATCGGGACAATCATGGGAACAATGCTTTGATTCCACAAGAGTATGAAGAACATGTGTATGTCTACTTGTCAGAATGAACAATACAACTCAAGGTATTGCCTAAAAAAATTTTTAACATGTGTCAATGGCATGTGCTTGAAACAATACAAAATTAAACAATTATTACATTAATGAGGCAAATTCTGACCTAACAACCACAAATGAATTTTAGATTAGTAATGATTTTTTTTTCTTTTTTTTTCCATTTTTTCAATGTACAATATGTATATTTAAAGACCAATGTACAATATATTAATTTGCAATATATTACAAGTTATATACAAGACCTGGAACAAGAAGACTAACATCTGCGTGATAGCAGTCAGGATCACTGCCTCAATGTGGTTGCTAGAACATAATGACATTTTATGACAAGCACTGTAAAGAAAATTACAAATGGCAGTAGACTTAACAATGGCATTTAATTTGTAACAAAATAAATTGAGAAAAACTGATCAGACAATATATATATATGGTAATAATAAACATGTGGTGAAATACTGCAAATAATTTTGCCAAACCAAACAGAATAACTGCAGAGTGCACTTAATTGTAAATTCTGCGGATATTCACCTAGTCATCCAGAGCACTATACAACTCTGGCTCTGATGAGATCAGGAACAGATGAAACTGCATGTGACAACTATCATCTTAGAGAGATAACCTCGTTATCATCTAGCCAATGGACATGTGGTGAGTGCACGGTTGAAACGAGAGGTCTAGATCTAAGATTATAGTGCTAGTTGGGTTGCTGAACATCAAGTGGTCTGTAACCACAGAGGTGGTGTCCCAAATAGGAGTATCTGTCTGGGTAAGTTCATTGTCATCTTCCTCATCAGGTCGTCAACAGTCATTTTAGCTAATTCATATGGTCTAAATGCTCATTTAATATCCCCTGATACTAAATTTTTCAATCTATACTTGTTACCTTTGATAAGCTCGATTACCTTATAGGGACCCAAAATTTCTTAGTTAACTTATACATGGACCAGACTGTGTTGGTTAAGTATCATTACTACAGATCAATAGTTATTTTTACTGGTTTAGCTCGTTTATTCCTTGCTCGAGTGAACTCTGCTGTGCTTTGGACAATGTTCTCGTATTTCTTGAATACTAGTTGCATTTGTCTACGCTTTACTTGAACAAAATCATCTACGTTATATAAGGGAGTAGGAGGTACGTTAATCAATTCATTAGGAGGATCTTATCTGTACCATAAAGAATAGCGGGAGGTGTGTCACTGTAGAAACATTAATCG
>WNGS01165339.1:14415933-14490071 GCA_020271785.1 Procambarus virginalis | reverse complement strand
TTGCTTGGGTTAGGTAAGGTCAGGTTAGGTGGGTTGCTTGGGTTCGTGCGTTTCTGGTTAGGTTAGGTTTAGTTACTTTGTATTTTGTACGTTGTTGCAGATGAAGAGAACGTGGCTGTAGGGAGACCTCGATAACCCAACCAACTTCTGTCAAGACAACTTCTCCAGCACACTACAGCATCCTTCACCAGCACACTACAGCATCCTTCACCAGCACACTACAGCATCCTTCACCAGCACACTACAGCATCCTTCACCAGCACACTACAGCATCCTTCACCAGCACACTACAGCATCCTTCACCAGCACACTACAGCATCCTTCACCAGCTTACTACAGCATCCTTCACCAGCTACTACAGCATCCTTCACCAGCACACTACAGCATCCTTCACCAGCACACTACAGCATCCTTCACCAGCTTACTACAGCATCCTTCACCAGCTCACTACAGCATCCTTCACCAGCACACTACAGCATCCTTCACCAGCACACTACAGCATCCTTCACCAGCACACTACAGCATCCTTCACCAGCACACTACAGCATCCTTCACCAGCTTACTACAGCATCCTTCACCAGCACACTACAGCATCCTTCACCAGCACACTACAGCATCCTTCACCAGCTACTACAGCATCCTTCACCAGCACACTACAGCATCCTTCACCAGCACACTACAGCATCCTTCACCAGCACACTACAGCATCCTTCACCAGCACACTACAGCATCCTTCACCAGCACACTACAGCATCCTTCACCAGCACACTACAGCATCCTTCACCAGCACACTACAGCATCCTTCACCAGCACACTACAGCATCCTTCACCAGCTACTACAGCATCCTTCACCAGCACACTACAGCATCCTTCACCAGCACACTACAGCATCCTTCACCAGCACACTACAGCATCCTTCACCAGCACACTACAGCATCCTTCACCAGCACACTACAGCATCCTTCACCAGCTTACTACAGCATCCTTCACCAGCACACTACAGCATCCTTCACCAGCTTACTACAGCATCCTTCACCAGCACACTACAGCATCCTTCACCAGCTCACTACAGCATCCTTCACCAGCTCACTACAGCATCCTTCACCAGCACACTACAGCATCCTTCACCAGCTTACTACAGCATCCTTCACCAGCACACTACAGCATCCTTCACCAGCACACTACAGCATCCTTCACCAGCTCACTACAGCATCCTTCACCAGCTTACTACAGCATCCTTCACCAGCACACTACAGCATCCTTCACCAGCTCACTACAGCATCCTTCACCAGCACACTACAGCATCCTTCACCAGCTTACTACAGCATCCTTCACCAGCACACTACAGCATCCTTCACCAGCACACTACAGCATCCTTCACCAGCACACTACAGCATCCTTCACCAGCACACTACAGCATCCTTCACCAGCACACTACAGCATCCTTCACCAGCACACTACAGCATCCTTCACCAGCACACTACAGCATCCTTCACCAGCACACTACAGCATCCTTCACCAGCACACTACAGCATCCTTCACCAGCACACTACAGCATCCTTCACCAGCACACTACAGCATCCTTCACCAGCTCACTACAACATCCTTCACCAGCACACTACAACATCCTTCACCAGCACACTACAGCATCCTTCACCAGCTCACTACAACATCCTTCACCAGCACACTACAGCATCCTTCACCAGCTTACTACAGCATCCTTCACCAGCACACTACAGCATCCTTCACCAGCTCACTACAGCATCCTTCACCAGCACACTACAGCATCCTTCACCAGCACACTACAGCATCCTTCACCAGCTTACTACAACATCCTTCACCAGCACACTACAGCATCCTTCACCAGCTTACTACAGCATCCTTCACCAGCACACTACAGCATCCTTCACCAGCACACTACAGCATCCTTCACCAGCTTACTACAGCATCCTTCACCAGCACACTACAGCATCCTTCACCAGCTTACTACAGCATCCTTCACCAGCACACTACAGCATCCTTCACCAGCACACTACAGCATCCTTCACCAGCTCACTACAGCATCCTTCACCAGCTTACTACAGCATCCTTCACCAGCACACTACAGCATCCTTCACCAGCTTACTACAGCATCCTTCACCAGCTTACTACAGCATCCTTCACCAGCTTACTACAGCATCCTTCACCAGCACACTACAGCATCCTTCACCAGCTTACTACAGCATCCTTCACCAGCTTACTACAGCATCCTTCACCAGCACACTACAGCATCCTTCACCAGCTCACTACAGCATCCTTCACCAGCTCACTACAGCATCCTTCACCAGCACACTACAGCATCCTTCACCAGCTTACTACAGCATCCTTCACCAGCTCACTACAGCATCCTTCACCAGCTCACTACAGCATCCTTCACCAGCTTACTACAGCATCCTTCACCAGCTCACTACAGCATCCTTCACCAGCTCACTACAGCATCCTTCACCAGCACACTACAACATCCTTCACCAGCTTACTACAGCATCCTTCACCAGCTTACTACAGCATCCTTCACCAGCACACTACAGCATCCTTCACCAGCACACTACAGCATCCTTCACCAGCTCACTACAGCATCCTTCACCAGCTCACTACAACATCCTTCACCAGCACACTACAACATCCTTCACCAGCTTACTACAGCATCCTTCACCAGCTTACTACAGCATCCTTCACCAGCTCACTACAGCATCCTTCACCAGCTCACTACAGCATCCTTCACCAGCTCACTACAGCATCCTTCACCAGCTTACTACAGCATCCTTCACCAGCACACTACAGCATCCTTCACCAGCACACTACAGCATCCTTCACCAGCACACTACAGCATCCTTCACCAGCACACTACAGCATCCTTCACCAGCACACTACAGCATCCTTCACCAGCTCACTACAGCATCCTTCACCAGCTCACTACAGCATCCTTCACCAGCACACTACAACATCCTTCACCAGCTTACTACAACATCCTTCACCAGCTCACTACAGCATCCTTCACCAGCACACTACAGCATCCTTCACCAGCACACTACAGCATCCTTCACAGCTCACTACAGCATCCTTCACCAGCTCACTACAGCATCCTTCACCAGCTTACTACAGCATCCTCACCAGCACACTACAGCATCCTTCACCAGCACACTACAGCATCCTTCACCAGCCACTACAGCATCCTTCACCAGCTCACTACAGCATCCTTCACCAGCTTACTACACCATCCTTCACCAGCACACTACAGCATCCTTCACAGCACACTACAGCATCCTTCACCAGCTCACTACAGCATCCTTCACCAGCTCACTACACATCCTTCACCACACACTACAACATCCTTCACCAGCTTACTACAGCATCCTTCACCAGCACACTACACCATCCTTCACCAGCACACTACAGCATCCTTCACCAGCTCACTACAGCATCCTTCACCAGCTCACTACAGCATCCTTCACCAGCTTACTACAGCATCCTTCACCAGCACACTACAGCATCCTTCACCAGCACACTACAGCATCCTTCACCAGCACACTACAGCATCCTTCACCAGCACACTACACATCCTTCACCAGCACACTACAGCATCCTTCACCAGCNCAACACTCTCCCTCTACACATACCGGGCATAATGACCAACTTTTTGCAGTGCTCAAAAGAGAACTTGATAAAAACACACTTCATAGGATACTTGATCAACCAGGTTGTGACTCACACATCAGTCTGTGAGCAGCCAATCAAACAGCCTGGTTGACCATACCACCAACCAGGAAGCCTGGTCAGAGACGGGTTGCAGGGACATTGATCCTAGAAATCCTCGACAGGTATATGACATAAAGGGTCAGTGTAAAAAAAAATTAGGATCGGTAAAAAACAAAAACACATATTTGTTGTACGAGCCCCCCAACTTTGTATTGGAATACAGTATTAATGCTTCAACAGTGTCCTTCAAAATAACTCAAGACTTAGCACCTAAAGGACAAAACAAATTATTTTTCATACATCCTTTGACCTATCAACTTCCAAATTAAAAATGTAGATTATAGTTACATTGTCTTGTAACAAAGTATTGCATGAAATATAGTGAAGGCAATGAGTCACAATAACGTGGCTGAAGTATGTTGACCAGACCACACACTAGAAGTTGAAGGGACGACGACGTTTCGGTCCGTCCTGGACCATTCTCAAGTCGCTTGCGACTTGAGAATGGTCCGGACTTGAGAATGGACGACGAAACGTCGTCGTCCCTTCAACTTCTAGTGTGTGGTCTGGTCAACATGAAATATAGTGTTATAATATACTGTACATATAACATTTAATTTTATTTACAAAATACTAATAAGAAATCAATACATACATGCTATGGTTTGTAAACGTTTTTTCAAGCATTGTATCAGAGAACAGGCAAGTACGAATCTTATTTCGAAATATGCTCTCAATGTGACGCCGCTGAGATGGAACAGAGTCGTACAGTATCAGAAGGATCAAAACATCAAGAGATCCAAACACTGGCAGCATCATCATTTATTACCTGAAACATGAGAATAACTTTGAGAGAGAAGGTAGAGCGAAATGTTCTAAACGTAAGCGAGATACAGCACAAACCGATCACGAGTAGAACAGAATTAACAGCTACCAGACTGGTGATCAGATACAAGGTGGCAATTCCCCAAATTTGATTCTTCAGCATTATCTTCCCCATTTAGATTATGAAGGTCACTTTTGAGCACAATAATATAGAATGGACATAAATTCTTTAGAAACTGGATAGGGAATAAGAAAGTTAATCCCAGGCATTAGGAACCTTCCACACAAAAATAAAAAAAAACAGCATTGAATGTAATGAAATGCCATTTTCTACACGAGACCCAGAGGCTCCCGGAGTTATACCGGGCTGATGTGTATACATTAAACTGTGGCAACAGTCAATTAATAGAGTTCTAGGCCTACCAGGGACCACGAGCCAGAACCTAACCCCCTCAGGGATGCACGAGGAGCAATGGCCTATACACACTCCCATGTAGTTGGATACAGTCTTTGTCTGCAATCTACCAGGTAAGGCACCCAGAATGGTAAGAATCCCAAAACAAACTACAGCTGGTTAAACATTGGAAACTGAAAGCCAAACTAGCAAGCAGAACTTCCCAATCAGAAAACAAGCAAACAAGCATGATGTCACTACAACCACCATGCCGCTGTCTGTACAACTCCCCACTCCCTGGGAGGGGGGCAGGGGAGTCCCAGACCTCCTGCACTGGCAACCCAACCCCAGTTCAGAGGCTGTGTATCAAAATGCAAAAAAACGCCGTCCAGAGGGAAGGAGGAAGGGAGGGAGAGAGGGTTGCCAGGAGCCTCCGGGTCTCATCCAGAAAATGGCGTTTCATTACATTCAACGCTGGTTTTCTGTGGAGAGCCCCTTCGGCTCCCCAGAGCTACCTAACCAAAGATAAAGGAAAAAAAAGAGAGACTTACCCGAGAGGCGGCCGCCACTTGATCCTCAACTCGAAGTCAAGACAACTGGCGGCAACCTGCGACCCAAGGCTACATATGCCCGAGAAGGGCCTGGAACATGAACAAGGTACCGTGCGGCCATGACCCTGTTCTTCCTCCTAAAGCCCCATGCCTAAATGTCAACCCAGGAAATATTACCAAAAACA
Organism: Procambarus virginalis; assembly: GCA_020271785.1. Taxonomy (NCBI): domain Eukaryota; kingdom Metazoa; phylum Arthropoda; class Malacostraca; order Decapoda; family Cambaridae; genus Procambarus; species Procambarus virginalis. Next base: position 14,484,381 of record WNGS01165339.1, on the reverse strand, counting down.
GTAGCCAAAGCCGAGAACTTACAAACGTCATGGGCACAGGGATAGACCACAGGCTGGGTGAACCGAATAATCCTGCAAACTGTGAGATTATCCTTTTAGAGATAAATAGGTTACATGAAACCTCAGTCAGGAAAGGACTGAACTAGCATCAAACTAATGCTGAGGGCAGATTATACTTTAATGACTGACCAGGGATGCATAGAGCAGCTGCAGGAGTCTAAATCCTTGACACTCTTTATCCACTGGGTCGTGGAGCTTCTGGGACCTCAGAGGGAGGTCATCAGAGTAGCTCATAAGATCCTCACATCAAATAGAATTTATTTGATGTGTGCAGCCATGAACGCAGTTCAAATCCAAGTAATCCAGGAAACATAAAAAGCGATCACGTTTATAACAGAAATAATGGCAAAATCGATACTGGGTACAAGGGTTCTGAAGGTGTGAACGTAAAGGCATTTGTAGTTCAACAATTAGTGTATTCATAAAACGTAATACTAACGATACATGGCAGGAATCAGCTGATGTTACGTTAATGTCTGTCGTGGTGCTTGACAAGGCTAGGCTAACCGGAATAACTGCTTCCGGTTCAGACCGCTCCTGTACTGCTGACCCTAACTACTCTTAACAATAGTGGGCTACCACTCCAGATGCAATGGCAGCTCGACGAGACTGCAGCAAGTAGCAATAAAGCACAGTGAAAAGACAACAGCCCCACGTTGACGCCACATGTGAGATCCGTGACAAGCGTGGGGTGATTGATGATTGAAACAACAACAATGGACAGACCTGTCACTGAGACGAGTCTTCCGTGCAACACTCAATTGATTACGTTACTTTACTTAGTAAATACAATTACGTTATTATGTCTCCAAGACATACATATAAATCAAAACAGTGCAAGCTACGTTAATACACTCTGTCAACACAGATAGTTAACAAATCGAAGCAATGTTAATGAAATTATAACAGCGCACGGGTAATTAGCAATCCCTGAGTAATCGTCCAAGGATCTGTTACAACTTATAAATCACAACTTATAAATATATAAAATCAAGTCCAAGCGCAGTTAAAAGCTCTGTACCTCAGGGTACAGCCCTTGCACAGCTGCTTTTCCTTATTCTCATATAAGATATAGACAAAAATACAAGCCACAGCTTTATATCATCCTTTGCAGATGACACAAAAATCAGTATGAAAATTACTCGGCTGAAGACATTGAAAAACTTCAAGCTGATATCAATAGAGTTTTTGACTGGGCAACAGAAAATAACATGATGTTTATCAGCGATAAATTCCAGGTACTCAGGTACGGTAAAAATGAGGACCTTAAACATAATACAGGGCACAAAACACAATCAAATGTGCCCATAGTAGGAAAACAGCATGTAAAGGATTTGGGAATAATGATGTCTGACGACCTAACGTTTAGGAAGCACAACCGAGCAAATATTGCGGCAGCCAGAAAAATGATCGGATGGATTACGAGAACTTTCTAATCGAGGGATCCCATCACAATGGCTGTACTCTTCAAGTCACTTGTGTTGTCCCGTCTCGAGTACTGCTCAGTACTCACTTCCCCTTCAGAGCAGGAGAGATTGCTGAAATAGAGGGAATACAGAGAACAAATACGGCACGCATAGACGCGTGCCGTATTTGTTCTCTGCAAAAGAGAACAAATACGGCATGCCAACAAAGTTCAACAACACATACACCATTTTTATGCTTCCAAATTATCTCTTGTTTTTCCTCTATTGTCATCCTCACATGCGATTTCTTGCCTTGAACCTTACCACTGGCTTTCTTGGGACCCATGGTGAGATGTATAATAACAACTTTTATGCTCAAATGACCAAAAATCCAACAAAACACTGTAAATCCTGGTGAAGAATTCAGGCAGGTTAGTCACTGGGCGCGAGGCACTGGTAAACTGAGGGGCGATCGCCATCCCACCACGCACTAGGTCAGCCTGTACACGTATCAACACCCTTGTATTCCGACGCGACGCTCGTATCCCGATGTAAATTTTCCGAGCAAATCCTGCTCATAACCCGAAAAACTCGTAACCAGGAATGCTCGGAATCTGAGGTACCACTGTATATACACATCAGCCCGTTATAGCTCCAGGGAGCCGGAGGGGCTCTCCACAAAAAAGTTTAATATATATTTGCTAAAAAGAAAATGTGTAAGGAGAGCAACAGACATGACTGAAGTGTACAAAAGAATGAAAGGATATAACAAAGGGAGATAATAATAGGGTGCTAAATATGTCAACAAAAATTAAATATGAAACAATGCATACAAAGTAAATATGTTTTGACTTAGAGAATACCTTATTATATAAGAGTTTGGAATAGGATTATAGATTTATGGAACAGATTTCTGGATAGCAAAACAGACTGAGATGGGTAGATTGTTTCAAGCATAAGTAGACAAATCCATGAGTGGCTGTATTTGGATATAAATAGGAATTGCCTTACATGGGCAGTTTCATAGTCTTATGTTCTGAAGAACCTTTCTGTTGAAAAGAGATTCAAATAGTTTTGAAACAGTGGGGGAAAGGTCAGCTGAATGAAAACTAGAAAAGTCAGAATCACAATCCTCCTTTGGGAAAGACTGAACCAGGGAATGTTTCCAAAACAGACAAACTAATATAGGTGAAACCTTATTAGAAGGGGAGGCACACCATCTAGGCCATATGCTTCGTGATGCTTAAAAGCTTAAAGAGCTTTGAAAAAGCACTTACAATGCAAACATGAGGCACAAGATTAACCAGAAGATAATTATGAGGGTCAGAGTGGCTAGAGTATTCAAGGTTACTTCAAGTTTATTAACCCTTAAACTGCGCATGGCGTATATATACGCCCTGAGTAACATGTCCGACGGTGCGCATGGCATATATATACGCCATAGGGTGCCATTCCCGATTCAAATGGCCCGCGGCTACACGGGGTTCACAGTAGCTTCCTCAGGGCTCTTGTAAACAGACGCAATTTAAAAAAAAAATCGTGGGCAATATTCTCAGGTGTGAGAGGCACAGTACTGTTGGAGCAACCAAGGCTGGCGCACACAGCATGAGCGATCAGCATTGCTGTTCAGCTTGTGACCACAGCATCACCGAAAAATGTCAAAATAAATATATAACTGTTATTATTTAGTGATGACAATATTACAGATGACCCGTGACTGTGATATAAATAACCAGGGTTGTGATAATAGCAGGATTGTTGTAATAATTAGCGCTGTGGGAGGAGTGATGCTGAGAGACTGAGGAAGACAGCATCGTTTACTGACTGTGTGGCCACCTGTTATTGTTTACATTCACCATACCAGCTCAGTGGTTCTCTATGGTGAACACAAATGTAGATACTTATATATAATGTGTGTATTAGTGTAATAACAGCAAAAGGATTATGCTGGGAGGAGCCATTTGGGTGACGGAGGTGACGTCGTCTGCACGATTTGTCAAGCTGTTTAGAGGGTGGCCACTATGCTCTTTGGGCGCACTACAAGCTTAGGTGTACAGTTACAGTGCATAAAACATGTAGATATTTATATATAATATGTGTATATAGGGTAATAACACTGAAAACAGTATTGTTGGGGGAGAAAGTTTAGTGCGTGTGACCTTGAATGAGTGAGGGAGCCGCCAGCTGTGTATACCGACGACTCTTTGTGCCTGAACTAACTATATCAGCTTAGCTGTACAGTTGTGGTGAACAAAATATATACATACTTATATATAACGTCTGTATATAGTGTAATAACACCACAAATGGTATTGTTGGGGGAGAAAGTTTAGTGCGTGTGTTGAGGGAGTGGCAGCGAGTGGCTGGCTGGTGTGCGGCGGTAACTCTTCGTTGCTCTTCGACTCTCAATACCAACTTAGTGGTTCGTAATGGTGACCAAAATATGCAAATACTTATATATAACCTGTGTATAGAGTGTAATAGCAGCAAACAGTATTGTTGGGGGAGAAAGTTTAGTGTGTGTGTGACCTTGAATGAGTGAGGGAGCCGCCAGCCGCCAGCTGTGTATAGCGACGACTCTTAGTGCCTGAAATAACTATATCAGCTTAGCTGTACAGTTGTGGTGAACAAAATATATACATACTTATATATAACGTCTGTATATAGTGTAATAACACCACAAATGGTACTGTTGGGGGAGAAAGTTTAGTGCGTGTGTTGAGGGAGTGGCAGCGAGTGGCTGGCTGGTGTGTGGCGGTAACTCTTCGTTGCTTTTCGACTCTCAATACCAACTTAGTGGTTCGTTATGGTGACCAAAATATGCAGATACTTATATATAACCTGTGTATAGAGTGTAATAGCAGCAAAACTGTTTGTTTATTGTTTTATGAACATAATAATTGAATCACTAATATGCACACCATACTTTTGAGTATAGCGATTATTCACCACTTTTATTATATAAATATATTACAATACACACTATTGAATAATATTACTGCAAAAAAACTAAGAAAAAATCAATCGGAGACATTGAAACAATTAGGTAATAATATCTTTGTGGCAACTCCCATCTGTCAGCGCGGGTGACGCTGACCGGCCCTGGCGACCGCTCTGTCAACGCCCACTTTTTGCCAGACTTCCTCGGTCAATTGCGCCCAAAATATGTGACCTACGATTTTTTTGCTATTTTTCCCGTGCTCAGGGGACACAAATTAACGTGTTTAGAAGACGAAAAAATTTTTTGGAATTTTTTTTTTTCTTGCGCACAGGGGTGTAAATGTCCCCAGGACCCCTGAGCAGTACTTCAAGTTTATTAAGACTGAAAAAAAAGACCAAAGAAAATATCCTCACTATTCAGAGGAATAAGCTGCACTTAATATCAGAAGTAATCAAAATATGAAAAGAAAACTGACAAGTGATGATATTTTTAACAAACGATCAGAGAGAGCTGTCAGAGATGACAATTCACCACAATTTTTGTTGGAAAACTGTGTTTAATGGTGCAATGGACAGACTTTGCATGCTTCCTTGAAGAAAACTAAAGATAATAGCTAACAAAAGAACGAAAATGGTTTGAAGGTCATTTTCTGTAGCTTAAATGTTTTGGAGAAAAAACATCGAATCAAGGTTTCAGAATGGGAGAGGAGTATGATCCAAATGGCCCAAAGGTACACAGAACTTAATCCTGTGGGAAGCCACACCCAAATCATGCTCGTACAGGGAACAAGGACACAAAAAACCCTTCCCCTGCCTGAGGAGACTCTTTTCAGAGGGAACAAGGAACCACTAGGAGTTCAACAGGACCCACAGACTCAAATCAGATTCCCTGGGATGCAGCCAGCATCTACATCCACTGCTCGGGATGGAAAAGCAGAGTTCAGGGAAGAAGATTCAAAAGAGGGTTGTGCAGGCTGACAGGAAAATCCCGGGGCCAAGGCAGAACTAGCTGGTTCAACTGCCTCCACACCCATTTTGGAAGGCTGGCAAAACACCCCTAGCAAAGCCCTGCCCCGACCCAGAAACCTTTAGAAGTTTTGAGGTTGGAAACACGCCCGAAGGAAGAGGAAGAGGAAGTGTGGACAGAAACAATATGTAGTTCAACATCAACTCCAATTCTGGGTCCCTAAACACCAGACAGGGTAACTCCATATACAAGCAGGTATATAACCTAGACCATTGTAACTAAGCAAAGTGAACACACAAAGTGGAAGCCTGATCAAGAGTGTTAGAAAGAAGAGCCACATGGGGAGAGCAAAACCAACAGGACTCAGTGTTGAATGTATTTAAGGATTTACTGGGTGCAAAATCCTTAACTGTTGCCTTTGTTTACCCAACAGTAAAATGGTACAGTACTTGGTTGTTAAACAATTTGGCAGGGTCGTATACCGGGAATATTAGGATTAAGGACTTGCCAGAAACACTATGCATGCTAGTGGCAGTACAAGAATGTAAGAACTCTTGTATATATTGTACTGTATAAAAACAAAAACAAAAATATCACCGACCCAACGGGCAGCATGTCAAAGGATGAATGAGTGATCGTCGTCACTTAGTACAGACGACAAGCCACCATCAAACTCGCACAGACAACACTCAGCCCCCTTGTTTAACTCCCTAAACATGCTAAACATAATCTCACTCCATAAATTCTCTTGTGTCAACTACATTTACAAAACCCTGTTCTTAAATGCAAATCCTGCTCTGAAACTCTTCCTGGATAGATGTAATAGGACCCATTATCACCACACCAGAAATAAATATCTCTTTGATATCCCCAGAGTTAAACTTAATCTGTGTAAACACTCTATGCAAATAAAGGGACCCAGTTTATGGAACTCACTCCCTATTGAATTGAAAAGCTGTCCAACTTTTACATCATTCAAAATCAATACTAAAAAGTACCTAATTTCATCTTCATAGTTTTTCACCTTTTGCCTTAAAATTGCATTGTATCTATTGCTACCCAATCTCCCAACCTTTATGTTCCCAATTTGAACATCTTTACCATTGTGATCATTGCTGTCTTCTTATATGTGCTGCTAATCTGCTGTATGGTGTTTATTATTCTTGTTTATCTGTATCTATTGCTACCCAGTCTCCCAATCTTTATGTCCCAATCTGAACATCTTACCATTGTGTTCATTGCTGTCTTATATGTGCTGGCAATCTGCTGTATGGTGTCTATTAATCTTGTTAAATTACCAATCAAGCTGTTCAATGTAATCAATTAGAGCTTTAATATAACAATGTGCTTTAATATACTTACTAAGCTCTCTCATCTCATTTTTCTCTTGTAATGTATTTGTTATCATTTATCAATTATGATAGAAATTACCTACTTAAAATTATCTGTTAGATTAAGGACCTGCCCGAAACGCTGCGCGTACTAGTGGCTTTACAAGATCGGAAATACTGTCCTATTCAATGTATTCTCACAAACCCAATGTACCTTCTTGTATATAAATAAATAAATAAATAAAACAAAGCAAAAGCAGTTCATGGGAAGGGGATATCCTTATGACCACCGAACCCACAGGTGATTACCAGGGCCTGAAGGGCACAACTATGCAGGACATCCAGGCAATGGAGACATTATGCTATTCATAAAAGTAAGCTGACACAGCCTGGGTTTCACAGCTGTGAAGGGTGACTTCAGCACGCTAAAGGGAAGTCCGTGAATCATGAGTACGCCCCGCCAGTCAAAGTCACAGTCAACCTGGGTTAAGACAGAATAGTCACAAAATCCCCCAACTCACCCTGGGCGAAGGCCACCACAGGCAACAAGGACTCTTAGGCAACGACTCCCGAACACTGCCGAGAAGACAACTCTTGGCACTGCAAGGACAGCACTAGGGAGCACATGTACCTCCAAGCACTCTACAAGCCAGGCTCATACTAAACCGCAATGTACAAGAAAAGACACCAAAGGTAAGGACCCAAAAATCACTTAACTGAACAATGGAGCCCGCATGGAAGGGAGACAACCCAGGAACAATTACAGCAGTCAAGTAAACCTGAGCACATCAATGTAAGACCTGACAGATCAGATCCATGGAAGCGAGAGCTTTCTCCCACTCCTCCCAAGCAAGTGGGGAAGGCGAGGCGAACGAGTTCACACTAGCTCTGAGAGATTTGATTGTTTACATACTTCGGGGAGTTCATTACGCTAATTGTGAGGCTTTGGTCTCTTTCGAACCAAGCTATTGGTTTGATTTGATTCGCTGACTTTCTGGATATTTTCCCCAGTAAGCTGGCGAAATGTCACCACTCCCCTCTTTAAAAGTAAGGGGAGGCCAGGTTCTGGCTCAGGTCCCCAGTGGGCCTAAGAACTACACAGCTGATGTGACCTGGTAGATGGGAACCATCTCAGTGAATGGCTTCAGGGAACCACAAGGGGCTCCCTTGAGAAAATACAATACAGCACTAGGAATAATCAAAATATAATTAAATTTGTTGAAAACCCATGAACCTCATAAAACAGTGAAACGGTACAAATAAAGTAAATTACCTTTAACCATGCAGTGGAGAGATACTTATGGGTGAGGGTGGCCATTTTAATGTTATTTATTAACAGAACTTTATATGCTATCTCTTCATTACAATTATTATTTGTTGCAGTGCTGCTTAATTATGTTTCCTTGGAGTCTTTCTTGGGGACTTCTTGCTTCCACTATGATCATCTGGCAAGTTGATCTTCTCTCTCATATCATTTAAGACCTGAATAAAAGATGAAATGTTTGAAGTAAAAGTTATAGCCATGTTGGGTAACAGATAACACCAACAATAACAGTTTAACCCTTAGACTGCACAATACATATAGATGATTTGAGTACAAAACCAAAACCGCGCAATACATTAACAGCAGTTTTAGTGTCAAGCGCTCTAATTTAAACGCCCTGCGTGGATAGGGGCAGCTATAGTGCAGCCACGACCGATAGTTGGCAGACACCACCTAGAAAAAAAATCGTGGTCAACATTACACCACCAGCTGACTGTGTGTAGCTACAGTACATCTCTTATTGCTTGAACTCACCAAAGAAGCTTAGATGTACAGTTATGGTAAACAAACATGTAGATACTTATATTTAACGTATGTGTATAGTGAATAAATGCAAAAACAGTATGGTTGGAGGAGTATGTTGGCGAGTGAGGGAGTGATGGCGAGTTGCTGGCTGGCTGGTGAGTGAAGGCTACTTTTTGTTGCTTTTTGACTCACAATACCAACTTAGTGGTTCATTATGGTGACAAAACATGCAGATACGTATATAACATGTGTATATAGTGTAATAACAGCAAAACTATTTATTTATTGTTTTATGAACATAATAATTGAATCACTAATATGAACACAATAATTTTGAGTACAGCGAAGGTTCACACATTTTATTATATAAATATATCACAATACACACTATTAAATAATATTACTGCAAAAAACTAGCAGTGAATGTAATGAAACGCCATTTTCTGGGCGAGTCCCAGAGGCTCCTCGGAGCTATCCATGGTTGATATGGATACCCTAACTATTTTGCATCAGTCGATTGGGTGGAGGTCTAGGCCTACTAGAAACCACGAGCCAGAACTTGGCCCCCCCTCACAGAGGCACAGGGAGCAATGGCCCATAGAAATGCACACGTGATTTGCAGCATTCTGTATCTGCCATCGACCGGGATAGGCACCCAGAGAGCTAAGTGCCACAAAACAAACCCCTATTCCGGTTAACAACGAAAATCCTCAAAAGAGTGGAGAGAACTCCCCAAAAGAAAAACGAGCAAACAAGCATAATGACACACGAGCCGCTCCACATGTCTGCGCAGCTCCCCCCCTCCCCAAGAGGGGGAAGGGGGAGCCCCAGACCCTTGCACCGGCAAACCCCCCCCTCCCCAGTTCTGAGGCTGGATGTCAAAAACCACGAAAAACCACCAACTGGAGAGAGGGAGGGTTACCGGGGAGCATCCGGGACTCGCCCAAAAAATGGCGTTTCATTACATTTAACGCTGGTTTTCTGGGGGGAGCCCCTACGGCTCCCCAGAGCTACTTCACCAAAGACAACAAAAGAAAAAGAACTTACCCAGGAGGCGGTCGGTGCTCCACTCCTCAACTCGAAGTCGAGACAACAGGCTGCAACATCCGACCCAAAGCTACCCAGGCCCGACTGGGCCCAGGAACATTCATGAGGTAGTGTGCAGCCAGGACCCTGATCAACTGCCAAAAACCCAAGACATATTGCCAAAGACGGCAGCAAGAGCAGCAAACTTACGAACGTCATGGGCACAGGAATAGACTACAGGCTAGCTGGATTTAATTACCCTGCGGATAACCTGAGACCCAAACCCGCAAACAAGGAAGAAGGGCAACCGGATCAACCCAAAGCGTGTCCCCGGACACAGAAGCCATGGCGCGCAGATAATGGGGAAGAGCCACAACCGGACACAACACATGGTGAACCCCCGGCCTGACAAACCAAGCATCTACAACCCAAGGACCCCTCCGGAAAGCAGCAGTCTCATTCTTCGCCAGAAAAGAGGGAGACGGCTGCAAACGAACAAACCGAAGACCACAACCAAAGGAGCAAAAACCTCTGCGCCGGAGAAGAGCATGAAGCTCCGACACGTGACCCCCAGAGGCTAATGCCAACAGAAAAAGAGCCTTAGCAAAACAATCTTGAACCGAAGGGGCCACAACAAACCGAGGAGAAAAAAGTTAGAAGAGCGGGGACGAAACCGACACAGAGGTTCTAGGGTCCTCATGCATGACATGGGGACCCTAGACATCCCCGTCCCCACCCTCCTTGGTTTGGGGACGGGGATGGGGGGGGGGGCTGTACGGACGAGCAATGCGACGGCAGGGTGTAACGTTTGCTTGTTTCAAAATTTGGGGAGTTACGTTTCTCTGTTCAATCTTCGGTAGCAATTAATTTTTTTCCATGTGGGTTTTTTTTTTTACGCCTACTTTTCTGGGTGCCAAACACCGGTCGATTGCAGACATGGAATGCTTCCAAATACATAGTGGTTTCCATAGGCCATTGCTCCTCGTACCTCTCTGAGGGGAGGGGCGGCCAGGTTCTGGCTCATGGTCCCCAGTGGGTAAGAACTCCAATTGATTGATGCCATGATCTAATACTGTACATGCATATCAACCCAATAAGCTCCAAGGAGCCATAGGGGCTCCCCACAGAAAAACACTTATCACAGGCCCTAAACATCTTTTGGAGACAGAGCCTTGATACTGGTGTTATCCCTGGCATATTTAAAATAGCAGAGATCACAGCACTTCACAAAGGAGGTAGCAAAGCTGATGCAAAAAATTATAGACCAATAGCTCTAACATTGCACATCATAATAATCTTTGAAAGAGTGTTAAGAAGCAAGATCACAATACACATGGAATCAGTGTCTAGATAACCATGGGCAACATGGGTTCAAAAGAGGGCACTCCTGCCTCTCACAATTGCTATACTGTACCACTATGACATGGCCTTAGATGCCATGGAAGACAAAACCCTGATGTAATATACACAGATTTCATAAAAGGCTTCGATAAATGTGACCATGGTGTTATTGCACACAAAATGCTCACAAGAGAAATTACAGTACTCCCAAAGTAGGGAGATGGATTTTTAACTTATTACCAAACAGAACCCAGAGTGTAATAGCCAACAAAGTAAAATCTGAATCATCCACCATGAAAAGCTCAATTTCTCAAGGTACCGTGCTTGCTCCGGTACATATCCTTATCCTCATATCAGACATAGACAAGGATACAAACTAGAGTACTGTATAATCCTTTGCAGATAACACTAGAATTTTCACGATAGACAACATAAGAGGACACAGCAAACCTTCAATCTGATGTTAATCAAGTCTTTCAATGGACCACAGAAAATAACAAGATGTTTAATGAGCATAAGTTTCAATAACTGCACTATGGAAAAACGAAAAAATAAAAGCAGAAATTGCAAATAAAATACTTGAAAGAAAAAGAAAAATTAATGTAAAAACTTAGGAGTAATCCAGTTGGAACACCTTATTTTTAAAAACACAACAAAATTGCAGTCACAATTGCAAGAACAATGACAGGTTGAATGACAAGAACCTTCCAAATAATAGATGCTGCACCAGTGATGATACTTTTTAAGATATTAGTACTCACTAGAGTGGACTATTGCTGCACACTAACAGCCCATATCTAAAACTGCTGCACACTAACACCAATATCTAAAGAAGCACATCAATAAACTGGAAAGAGTGCAAAGACATGTTACAAAATGGCTTCAAAAACCAAAAGACAATTGCTACAAGGAGAGGCTTAGGGGTATTAAATATTCCAAAGCTAGGGGATACTGTATATGAAAACAAGGTGATGTGATAACTAAGCACATTAGTAACAGGAATTAACAAAACCCACAAGGAGGAATTCTTGAAACCAGCCTTTTCAAGAGCAAGAGGTCATCAATTAAAGTTACAGAAACAAAGGTTCTAAAAAATACTGGAAAGTTCTTTTTTGCCATTTGCTAACAAAGTGGTAGACAGTTGGAATAAGTGATAAGGCAGAGGCTGCCAATAATGTCACTAGCTTGAAGGTATCATATGACAGAGTACTGGGAAGCCAGACCACCATGAGTGTAGCTCTCATCCTGTAACTGCACGTAATTATTAAATTTTGAAAAATTACAAACTTAATGGTCTTCACAAAATTTTTACCTTCTATTTTAGGTCAAGTAAGAAACATTTAATTATCATAAAAATACCAATTTCTCACAGAAACAGGTCTAAATGGAATTTAGTATGTAATTTACAAACAATATGAGAATTCTCAAATCTTGTAAAGCAGCAGGGGCCATGATGTGTAAATTTGAAAGATTGCCAAAAATAGGTAAATGTACTACAAAACTATAAATTATCACTACTCACCTGATATGCAATTGGTTGAGGGGTATTGTTAAGCAAGAACCGTGTTACAATGGGCAGCTGCTCTGGCCTTGTAGCCTGTAGTGTTTTAAGCACAGAATGACGAACATCCTCCAGGCAGTCCGGTGCCAGGGTAAGGTGTCCCAGAGTGTCAAGAATGGCAGACGTCAGTTCTGGCACTGTGTCATACAGCTCACTGCAGATATCCAATTGTAAAATTAACATATAGCATATTGTATTTTTATTTAGAAGTACTGTAAGTCACAGCAAATGTAAAATTTCTCACTCAAGAGGTTCAGACCAAGTTTAAACAGCAATACCAACTTTATTAATAATTATATAAAAAAAGCACAGAATGTAATGAAATCACTTTTTGGTGGAGTCTCAGTGGCTCCCAAGCAATCTTGCTGGGATGGCTTACCCCTACTGAGTCACATCAGACATAGTTCTTCTTTGCCTACTGGGGACCAGAGCCAAAACTTGCCCCCCCCCCACCGCCCTTCACAGAGGCACAGGGAGCTAGGGACTGTTATAATCACCCGCACAGGGAGCTAAGGATTGTTATAATCACCCACACAGAGAAGTATCTAAAGCATAAAAGAGGCTAATACAAATACAACCCATCTTCAGGCTATGTTCATTCCATCCAGCAGTCGACCCCAAAGTTGCACTCATAAATTTTAACATGCTGTTCATCAAAATTGGATTTTTCTCAAATATAAATTAATATTGATATATATTAGCATATTGTGCATATTTAGGCATTAGTTCCGTTAGGTATTTAGGTTCTGTTGACCATTAGTTGTATTTGTACAGCGTGAGTGAAGCATTTACAACGTTGTGGTTCGAACAAAACTCGACAGGGAAGCATTGTTTGAAAAGTGTTCAACGTCATTGGTTGTGAGTCGTGTGTAAACCATTTTTCCTTCATAAAAAGAGGGTTTGTTGTGTGCATGGCATCACTTTAGGCATTTGTTTATAAGGATGGGCTGTACAAATAACTGCTAATGATTCATTTAGATCAAAATGATTCACTCGAAAGTAGCTCAAACCTCCCTAGTGCAAACGGCCACCAACAGGTGGTGTCCCTGCAGCTCCTAGCTTCCACCACAGCAATGAGTCAGTCTAGAGATAATAAACCACAAACTAACACACCTGGTAGGGGTTGAAGGACTCGGGGAACCACCGAGGCTCTACCAGAAATGAACTATCATTACATTAGGATCAGGAATATTTGCCAGATAAGTAAGGAGCCGCCAGAACCCTGTTAGACCTCCAAAATCCACAAGGCCAAATATCAGCTCATGACATGTTAGTGCAGCCCGTCCTCATAAACAAAGGCCAAAGTCCATTCCATACAGCCGCCAAACCCCCGTTTATGACTGAAAAACAGTTTACACACACACGATTCACGACTGATAACATTCGAACACTTTTCGAACAAGTGCTTCGCTGATTTGTTCAAACCACAACGCTGTAAATGCTTCACCCACGCAATACAAATAAGTGCCAACAGAGCCTAAACACCAAACCTAACCAAACCAATGCCTAAATATACACAGTATGTTTATAACAATATTAATTTATATTTGACGAAATTCCCATTTTGAATGACCAGCATGTTAAAATTTATGAATGCATCTTTGGGGTCAACCGCTGGATGGAATGAAGATAGACTGAGGATGGGATAGTTAGTGAACACAGTGGCAGCAGCCCACGCCACAACTTCCAAATTAATAACATTACATTACAGCAGATTGATGAAGAAAAGGACCGTGTGTCAAAATCCACCACTGACTAAAAGTTGCACAAAAGGTAGGAGAAGCAGGCATAAAAGCTAAGCAAAGTCTTGGAATAATCAACGTATTTTTTACTTTAAAGAAAAGAAGGAAGTGATTCAATTGCATAAATCTCTGGTGCACCCCAATTTGGATTACTGTATCCAAGCATGGAGACCTCATTTTCATAAGACATAGCTGGTTTGGAGAAAGTGCAACACCAGGCAACAAAAGACATTCCAGAGCTAAGTCATCTCTGATATTAGAAAAGGTAGATTGCCACAGGCCATATCTCATTGAAATTTTTAAAATACTGAATAAGTTAGAGAATGTAGATCTGGCCAATTTCTTCAAAACGTGAGACGCAACACAAACAAGTATAGTTTCAAGCTCAACAACCCTCAATGTAGGACAGAGCAGCCCGTCCTCCAAACAAAGGTCCAAAGTCCATTCCATGCACCAGACAAACACCGTTTATAAAGAAAAACGGTTTACACACGACTCGCAACTGATGACATCCGAACGAACGCTTTCGGAACAACTGATTCCCTGACGACTTCCCTGTTCGAACTAGAGTACAACGCTGTGAATGCTTCACCCACGTAATACAAATACAAATAATCGGCAACAGAACCTAAATACCTAACCTAACCGGTGTCTAAATATGCACAATATGCTAATATCTAATAATATTAATTTATATTTGAGAAAATTCTGTTTTGAATGAACAGAATGTTAAAATTTATGAATGCGTCTTTGGGGTCGACCGCTGAATACCTGGCTGATACCTGGTTGATGGGGTTCTGGGAGAACTCCCAGAACCCCAAGCCCCGCTCGAGGCCAGACTTGACTTGTGAGTTTGGTCCACCAGGCTGTTGCTTGGAGCGGCCCGCAGGCCCACATACCCACCACAGCCCGGTTGGTCCGGCACTCCTTGGAGGAAGCAATCTAGTTTCCTCTTGAAGATGTTGACCAGACCAGAAGGTGAAGGGACGACGACGTTTCGGTCCGTCCTACACCATTCTCAAGTCGATCGATCAAGTCGATTGAGAAGCCAACGGCTTCTCAATCGACTTGAGAGAATGGTCCAGGTCGGACCGAAACGTCGTCGTCCCTTCACCTTCTAGTGTGTGGTCTGGTCAACATACTTAAGCCACGTTATTGTGACTCATCTTCCTCTTGAAGATGGTTTTTTAGTTAGTCTAATTCATCAATTATGCACCCCATACCCATCTTGTGGGCGATAGTGGAAAGGGTTACAGAGGCACATAATGGGCTCAGGGACTGAACCCCACAATTCATTTAGCTAAGCAAGTTACAATCTTGATGAACTAGTTACAAAATTCAGTATAAGTCGTCACATCAACAATGGGTTCGAGATCGACCACAAGTACAGTTTTTAGGTGTCCACGGTTGTTGCGGCAATATTCCTTATGCTTTCTTATGGATAGAATGGACTTGGTCTGAGGACTGGTCGGACACAGAACAGGTGCTTTTTCAACCGCAGGGTTATAAACCTATGGAACCGCCTACCCACCGAAGCTGTACATGCCAAATCTTTTTAAAAATCTTCGTGGAAAAGATCATCAAGGCAAATGGGGGGACCTTCGACAAGTAATTATCAAAGGAAGGCACCAAACCGGGAAGGCTATGTAGCACCATCAAATGTGCGGGATAATCAGAGGGCGCTAAATATCACCAAGGATGTCAATACGAGAACAGAAACGGATAAGGCGAACGATATCAAAAGTATCCGAGTCGCCAAGAATACTATCGAGGGACAAGCGACCGCGGGGGGACGGTCGGGAAGTAAGACAGACGCTCGTCCTGAAAGTCAGGACATTCAACAAGGATATGCACGACCGTAAGAGGGACAATGCAGTTTGGACAATAAGGAGCAGGGCGGCGCCCCATTAAGTGACCTTGAGTTAAACGGGTAGGGCCAATGCGTAACCTAGCCAGAGCCGTTTCCCACCCCCGGTTACGGTGTCCAGCAACCAGGAGGCCTGGTCGACGACCGGGCCACGGGGACGCTAAGCCCCGGAAGCACCTCAAGGTAACCTCAAGGTAAGGTAACGGTGGTAGAAGGAAGGCCACTGGGACACAACTCTTAAGAGTAAACAGTTTGTTACAAATAACAGAAGACCAACAACTCTGCCAGCGGGCAAGGATGGAGGCATGAATAACTGGGCAAAAGTCGGAATAAGGAATACCCTTACGGGAAATGGGACAAGTGCGGATAGCTTCCTTAGCTGCAGCATCAGCACGCTCATTTAAAGACACCAACATGGCTAGGAACCCAGCAAAACTCAACCGACTTAAATTTACTGGAGATAAGAAACAGCCAATGTTGAATCTCTATGACCACCGGGTGGACCGGATTAAAGGACCCTAAAGCCATGAGGGCACTACGAGAGTCAACTACCACCACAAAGGAGGAGTGACACCGGGAAAGCAGGAGAATGTTGATAAACTTGCACCAGAAACTCCAGACACACACATCAGCTGAGAAAATCGATCCGGGAAAGTATGTCACCGCACCAATTTGCTGAATGAGGTGAAGTCATGGAGCCAGCAGCCAGAAGAGCCCGTAACAAAGGCGGAGCTGGACCCGAAGTAGCCAGAAGAAAAACCTTCTGGCTCCTTCGTGTCCAGCTCAGGTTTTTAGGTGTCAAAAATGCTATTCGGATGTTAGATGTAAACCTAGTTGGTTTTAATAGGATCTTGATGTTTTTAAGAGGATTTTATCAAATTTGTACCAGTACAGATATTTGCAAACCTGAGCGTGCTAACGTATTGGATATATTAACATGTGTGTATAAATCACGAAAATAAACACGTGATTAAAAATGTGACAATGTTAGACCACGGAGGAAAATTGAAACAGGAATTTCCTTAAGTACTTTCGTATATTAATACATCATCAGAAGGAGTACTCCTTCTGAAGATGTATTAATATACGAAAGTACTTAAGGAAATTCCTGTTTAAATTTTCCTCCATGGTCTAACACTGTCATATTAACATATCTATAGATTATAACCCATTATGAAAATGCCAAAAGTTCATTACAATATAAAAATACGAAAGGAGTGGTTGCAAGACCAACTTCTCAAAGATTGCATAATGGTTGTTGCAGGCGATGATTCAAGATCACACTGCACGTATTGCAAAATGGAGTTTAAAGGAAAATATAAAGACTTGAACAATCATGTTCAGTGTAAGAAACATATAAATGCAAGTCCTTTCAAGAACTATACACCTCTTACTTCAAGGTTTACACCTGTTAAATATAAACCACAGCTGGAAGGAGCAGTTGCCTTGCACTTCTGTTGTTGCTCTGCTCTAAGGAACTGCGACCATCCAGTTGACGTGTCCAAGAACAATACTGATTATAATAAAATTGTGTCAGATTTGAAGATGCACAACACTGAGTGCAGTACTATCAATTGTCCGGGACGCTGTACGTACCAGTGGCTTCAGGCATACTATATACTACATCTACCTCCAAATACAACTTTCATTGTAACTCCTTTTGTATGTATGTACTTTTACATGAATAAACATTATTAGTAGTAGTAGTAGTAGTAGTAGTAAGAATGTTTTGTGTAGCTATTTTGAGCAGGAGTTTATTAATGATACAAGTAACTAGTACAGTTTGTTTTTAGACGAGTTAATGACATTTCAGTTGAGAAGTTATTAGGAGTGTCCACTACAGTAAAAACAGTTCCCACGTCGTGTCAACATGTCTTGGACTGGTTCTACTTGAAGAATGTGAGGCTGAGAGCATTGTAGAGGAAATTAAATTATAATTATCGTATAGAATATTGGACTTGAAGAACCTTGTTGGAATATGCGAGTGACTGCGAGTGTTAACATTGGAATTAATGTTGGATCTAACACAAGATTATAAGAGGAAGTTTCATTAATCATTTTAATAAGACGTGTATGCCACTATTCACTCAATAAAATCCCTGCATAACAAAAACAATTAATTCTTGATGTTTCTTCTCAACGAGACCAATCTAGTTGATAAAATTAAGTTGAAAATGATGATTTTCTTGTTTTGCTTAATGTAGAAATATCACAGTAAGTAGAATTATTAGTCTATTATTTCATTAAATTTTAGTGTTATTATTTGTATTTTCATAAGCTGTGCTGGAAGATTAGTAATTCCCAGTATTTTCAGATTATTTGTTAGGATGTATCTCTGCAAAATCGATATATTTTTAAATATTTTACATGACATTTCTGGATGTAAAACTGAAAATGCAATCAGCAACGCTATTACTGTGCCGCTATTGGCTACGTCCTCCCACAGGGTGGGTGTGAAGGGAAGGTAACTATTACGACGAAGCACCAAGCCATTACCACTATATAGCACTTGGAAGGGATCAGGATAAGGATTTGGGATGGGACGAGGAGGAAGGAATGGTGCCCAAACACTTGGAAGGTTGGGGATTGAACGCCGACCTGCATGAAGCGAGACCGTCGCTCTACCGTCCAGCCCAGGTGGTTGGAGGATGGGTGTGAGAATACGAGAGAAAAATATAAGTGATATGTCAACAGTTGAGAACCCATATAAATGGCTTAGTTGAGATAAATTTCCAGACCTATAATTCCTAAACCCATTAACCTACTAGCGGACCACTCTTGTCATCGTTGTCTGGGTGAGGTGGTGTGTCTGCCAGTGTCTGTTATCTTGCTACACTTCTCCCGGGGACAATGTCTGCCAGTGTCTGTTATCTTGCTACACTTCTCCCGGGGACAATGTCTGCCAGTGTCTGTTATCTTGCTACACTTCTCCCCGGGGACAATGTCTGCCAGTGTCTGTTATCTTGCTACACTTCTCCCCGGGGACAATGTCTGCCAGTGTCTGTTATCTTGCTACACTTCTCCCCGGGACAATGTCTGCCAGTGTCTGTTATCTTGCTACACTTCTCCCCGGGACAATGTCTGCCAGTGTCTGTTATCTTGCTACACTTCTCCCCGGGGACAATGTCTGCCAGTGTCTGTTATCTTGCTACACTTCTCCCGGGGACAATGTCTGCCAGTGTCTGTTATCTTGCTACACTTCTCCCCGGGGACAATGTCTGCCAGTGTCTGTTATCTTGCTACACTCCCCCCGGGGACAATGTCTGCCAGTGTCTGTTATCTTGCTACACTTCTCCCGGGGACAATGTCTGCCAGTGTCTGTTATCTTGCTACACTTCTCCCCGGGGACAATGTCTGCCAGTGTCTGTTATCTTGCTACACTTCTCCCGGGGACAATGTCTGCCATTGTCTGTTATCTTGCTACACTTCTCCCGGGGACAATGTCTGCCAGTGTCTGTTATCTTGCTACACTTCTCCCGGGGACAATGTCTGCCAGTGTCTGTTATCTTGCTACACTTCTCCCCGGGGACAATGTCTGCCATTGTCTGTTATCTTGCTACACTTCTCCCGGGGACAATGTCTGCCAGTGTCTGTTATCTTGCTACACTTCTCCCGGGGACAATGTCTGCCAGTGTCTGTTATCTTGCTACACTTCTCCCGGGGACAATGTCTGCCAGTGTCTGTTATCTTGCTACACTTCTCCCGGGGACAATGTCTGCCATTGTCTGTTATCTTGCTACACTTCTCCCAGGGACAATGTCTGCCCCCCCCCCTCCACAGTCCAAACCCACAACACAGCTCTAACTTCAGGCTGAAAGAAACATCAGGCATAAGAAAACCTGCTGAAACGTCTCGACTTACTCGGGAACCGAACCCGGATCCAATTGGTTGAGAGTCGACGATGCTAATCAAATGTTTAAAGCGCGTCTATGGATCAATTTATTAAGTGACTGAAGATGTAGATAAGGTGAGAGATGGCGGCAAGAGATGATGTGCAGAGTAACTGGCAAGGATGACCCCTGGTAGGTACTGAGGCACAGTCTGTGTAAGCCACCATCACATCATCACCCTGCTATATTAAGGGTCCTTCTGGCAACAGTGCCAGCCTGTGACCACACCTGTGCCAGCCTGTGACCACACCTGTGCCAGCCTGTGACCACACCTGTGCCAGCCTGTGACCACACCTGTGCCAGCCTGTGACCACACCTGTGCCAGCCTGTGACCACACCTGTGCCAGCCTGTGACCACACCTGTGCCAGCCTGTGACCACACCTGTGACCACACCTGTGCCAGCCTGTGACCACACCTGTGCCAGCCTGTGACCACACCTGTGCCAGCCTGTGACCACACCTGTGACCACACCTGTGACCACACCTGTGCCAGCCTGTGACCACACCTGTGCCAGCCTGTGACCACACCTGTGCCAGCCTGTGACCACACCTGTGCCAGCCTGTGACCACACCTGTGCCAGCCTGTGACCACACCTGTGCCAGCCTGTGACCACACCTGTGCCAGCCTGTGACCACACCTGTGCCAGCCTGTGACCACACCTGTGCCAGCCTGTGACCACACCTGTGCCAGCCTGTGACCACACCTGTGCCAGCCTGTGACCACACCTGTGCCAGCCTGTGACCACACCTGTGCCAGCCTGTGACCACACCTGTGCCAGCCTGTGACCACACCTGTGCCAGCCTGTGACCACACCTGTGCCAGCCTGTGACCACACCTGTGCCAGCCTGTGACCACACCTGTGCCAGCCTGTGACCACACCTGTGCCAGCCTGTGACCACACCTGTGCCAGCCTGTGACCACACCTGTGCCAGCCTGTGACCACACCTGTGCCAGGCTTGTGTGCCTGGGATACCTCAGGTTAGGCTCGCAGCTTTTACTACATCATTTTGTGCCTGGTGTGGTAAGTGGACAGGTCGGGCTGGCAGGCCTAGCACACCTAGAGACAGTGCTCCTCACACGTGTGTTATAATGTTGCCGCTAATATTGTCCTTATTTACTCTCTAACACGGCCTCCTAGGCCTAAAATGACACATTTTACCACAACCCTAAACCACGATATGCTACAACATCTCGGTAGATAGGGTCCACAGAGAGAGAGAGAGAGAGAGAGAGAGAGAGAGAGAGAGAGAGAGAGAGAGAGAGAGAGAGAGGAGAGAGAGAGAGAGAGAGAGAGAGAGAGAGAGANGAAGGGCCACCAAAAACTACTAGTGGTCCTACCGCCACACAGGCAGACCCCACCAGGCAAAACAAAACAAAAACAAAAGAAAACCCCGCAAAAGCACGTCTCAAGGCGAACAGAACCAGTCGCTAAGCGTATATCAGACAGCTGCACAATACCTCGCGCCCAGCCAGCGACGAAACTAATCCTACCCAAGGGGAAACAGGAGTAAGAACCACCCCAGCTGAACCCCCAAAGGGCGGGCAATCACCAAGCAGCGACAGTACCACATGGAGGTAGCTGTTCCTGACTCATGGAAGATAACCTTGAACCCGCAAAGGCAGTACTTACAAACACTTAGGAAGGCAGCCCTAGATACATACAGCCCCAATACTCTTGTGTTACTCCTGGCTCACACATCACCAATACAGAGCAACACCACCACACTGCAGCACTGCGCAAAGAGTGGAGCCAGAGCGATCAACCGTTCACCATTACAACAGCCTTCGAACTGGGGAGAGTTGCTGGCGTGGAAGTCTTGGACTCCCCGCCCCCCTCCCGAGGAGAGGGGTTGCACAGACGGATGCGCGGCGGTTGTGGTGACGTCATGTTTGTTCCCGGTTTTTGATTAGGGAGGTCTGTTTGCTTTTTCGGCTTTTGGTTTGCAATTTTTTGGCCAGCAGTAGTTTGTTTTGAAATTCCTATCTTTCTGGGTGCCTGACCTGGTAGATGGCAGACAAAGACTGCTTCCAATTCCACGGTGGTGTCTTTAGGCCATTGCTCCTTGTGCCACTCTTGAAGGGGGCCAGGTTCTGGCTCTGGTCCCCGGTAGGCCTAGAACTCCTTCGATTGACTGTTGCCACGGTCTAATATATATACACATCAGCCGGTATAGCTCCAGGGAGCCGAAGGGGCCCTTCACAGAAAAAGTGTCTTTAGACAGATTCTTAGTAAGACAAGAAAGCAGTGAGCCACAACCAGGTCCTAGTGGTATGCCTGCAAAACGTAGGAAAAAAGAGTACCCTAGAAATGTCATCACTGTCTGATGTTATAATGGAAGGGGACTCCCTTCCAGATACAAACACCTCTCTTCCTGCCTCTCTCCTCACTGTCTTCCATACACCATCATGAATCCTCATTAAAGTAGGATATACTTGTACATACTATAGTACAAAATATAATTAGTAGTATGCAGGCGATGAGTCACAATAACGTGGCTAAAGTATGTTGACCAGACCACACACTAGAAGGTGAAGGAACGACGACATTTCGGTCCGTCCTGGACCATTCTCAAATCGACTTGAGAATGGTCCAGGACAGACCGAAACGTCGTCGTCCCTTCACCTTCTAGTGTGTGGTCTGGTCAACATAATTAGTAGTATGTATAAAATGTATTTTAAGTTAATATTTTTGGAGGCGTGGAACGGATTAATTCAATTTACATTTTCTTAAGGGGAAATTGATTTGGGTTTCCAAATTTTTGCTTTAAGAACTGTATCTGGGAATGGATCAAATTTGAAAACGAAGGTACCACTGTATATGATTATCAAGAAAATTTACTATCCAGTATATTCCTAACATTATTTCAGAAATTATCATCTTATGTAAACTTATACAGTCTAAAATCTGTCACCGACTCATTCGATAATGTACGAGATGACCCTCGACAAGTCGCTGGCTTCCTGTCCTCGTCGAGACCATTATTGTTAGTAGCCCTCGGGTAAATTCAGGTATAAAATAACTTACCCTTTCCCAGGTGCTGCCTTTCGTCCCTTCTTTCCTTCTTTGTATTAGCTATTGTGAAAGTGGGTAATGGTGCAGATGTGTCTAGATCAAACACTGCCAGGGTGGTGAGTAGCTGGGACACTTGGCCAAAAACTGTGATAGCATACTCTGAAGCTCAATCACTTGTTGCACACGTGAAAATACCTGTAAATATACAATGTAATCATATTATCTATACTCAAATTCTTTATATAAAGATTTTTTATTATATTGAAAATAATCATTTATAGTTGGAACTTTTATCACCATATTCTCTTATGCCACATTTACCAATCTTAATTTCTATAATAAAATCCCTCAATCCTGGTTGCATGCTCAGATGTTCCTGGGCTTTGTGCTTTGCCATGAGGGCTTTGCCCTGCAACCAGACAATTTTGAGCTGCTGCCAAGCAACTTTGTCCTGGTGCTGGTATCCTTGCTCAGGTGCAGGCCTTTTTGCCTTGGCTCGTATGTTTGATATGCCTCAAACCTTTTACATTTTTGTGCTTAAGCTCAGAATATCAGCCATGTTTTCCTGGGTGTGGGCCCAATAGGTGGCGTCCTTCGTCATGTACGTTGTGTGTCATCTTGCTGTTTCCTGGGTTGCGAGTTTGTGGGGCAGTATGAATATACAGTATAGTACTGCTTGATACCTACTTGGTGGGGTTCTGGGAGTTCTTCTACACCCTAAGCCCGGCCCAAGGCCAGGTTTGACTTCTGAGAGTTTGGTCCACTAGGCTGTTGCTTGGAGCGGCCCGCAGGCCCACATACCCACCACAGCCCGTTGGTCCGGCACTCCTTGGAGGAAACTATCTAGTTTCCTCTTGAAGATGTAACTGCTCTTTATTTATATATGTATATCTTGCACTTGTGCATATGGCCAAATGGGTTTCTATTATGTTTGGCTTGCTGTCTTTACAATGACACCCTACTTCCTGTGGGCCTAGGGGCTTCATGTTACTGAGCTATACACCCTGCCCCACATTGTGTGCTGTGGGCTTTTGGATGTTTTACCATTTCTCCGGGCTACCTACCCTCGTCTTTGGGGGGTTAAGACCTTGGCCTTGTGGTCCGGGGCCATTAGGGTGTTTGTCCCAGACCAGTTGTGTTGTATTCCTTGTGCCATATACACACTGGACCATATAAGGACTGTACACACTGTGTCTTCTCGACTGAAAGTGCTGCATGACAGTCCCAGTCATTTGTGCAGTGTACCAGGCCTTTAGTCTGAAGACTCCAGGCCACTGGTTTCAGGGTCACCGTCATGTGCTGATGACTAGGAGATGGTTTCCAGCACTCTGGTCTGGCTGGATGGATTCCCTGGCTGTGGGACTTGGGTTTTCTGTTCCCCGTGCCCAATTTTTTTGAGGGTAAGGCTTCAGGACAATTATTTCCATACTTTTTTGTCCTTAGTATCTGGGATGTGGTCTTGTCCTTTTTGTTGTCTGGGTGCCAGCATCCTACTGTTAGCCATGTTTTGCCCCTAGGTCTGTGTCCTAGCTGTAACAGGTTATCCAGTGATTTATGTTCTGCTTTCCAGCTGTTTTTCTGTCTTTATAGTGTGGGTCTTTTGCTACTTTGGCAACATTTTCTTAGGTACCTTTGTCTACAGTTATTGTCCGTCTTTAGATATTTGATAGTCCATCCAGATGTCGGCCTTTAACATTATCTTATATGTTCCTCGACCTCCTGCTACTCTAGTATTCCAGATCTCTTTGCACCTGCCAACCTCTCCTACAGGTAAACCCTTCTCTGGCTTTACTGAGTTTTGTTCTGATGTTTCTCCTCAGCAAAGCCTTCCTCCTCTGACAAACTTCCATTAGGAATATGCTCTGG
The DNA here is from genome assembly GCA_020271785.1 of Procambarus virginalis. Taxonomy (NCBI): domain Eukaryota; kingdom Metazoa; phylum Arthropoda; class Malacostraca; order Decapoda; family Cambaridae; genus Procambarus; species Procambarus virginalis. The sequence continues at coordinate 14,459,581 of WNGS01165339.1, read as the reverse complement.
GGAGCTACTGAAGGGGTCCAACCTGAAGTCCTTTTTCTGGTGGGCCCTAAGTAGCTCCCTGTATCTGCCATTTTCCTTATTGCTTGTGGGATTTCTAGATTCAGTACTGGCGCCTCTTGCGGTGATTAGCTCACCGAGACTTGGGTGATTTGAGCCACCGCCTGGTTACAGTTAAACACATCAATATTAGGGCAATTTGCTGTGGTAATGATCAGTTGCCTTATTTGCCACAGGATTACCACAGATATGATGACCAAATGTCCAAACCACACATTAGAAAATGGAGAAGGAACAATGTTTCAGCCCATCCTGGACCATTATAAAGTCATGATACTGTACTGTGCTAGGCAATACTAGGTCAAACTAAGACCACTGAAATGATTGGCAGATGTAGTGAATGAGCTCTCACGAGGAAGGAGCAATAGAGAACATTTTAACAGTAGAATGAATGCAAATCTTTTGTAAACGTGTTTTCTGGTATTATATGTGTAAACTTTTTTAACTTTTAACATCAGGTCTATTCTCTAGAACTTAATAAATGTAGATAGATAAGGAGTAGCCAATATGTCCAATTGTGCATACTAATGAATCACCAATGATTTAAATTACTAACCTTTTGCTTCAAGTCAATATCCTTCTGTGTAACAAAGGCATTAATTAGTTCTAAAAACCAATTTATGGTGTAAAACAGACAGGAAAGTACTGCATGTTGCTCAGCTCTTGAATGTGACTCAAACTTCTCCAATACCGATGGAGCTGGGCCATACACTGGACACCCAAGCAGAGCATCAATATTGCTAAGCTCTCCGTCGTGAAGGCGGCTCTCCAACATGCGTAGCAGACGGAACTGAGGAGCCAGGGATACCAGCTTACTCCTGAAAAATGTTTCATGTTAATTTATTTCCTGAACAATAATTACATTTAATATTAATGCTTTGAATGTAAATGAAAAGCTCCTTTCTGACCAAGTCGCTTGATCATTTACTAAGGCTCTCTACACAACATATTTTAGCCTGATCAGTGCACCCTCATTTTTCCTGATGCATTTACAGACAGAAATAACAGAATTCTCAATTATTCAACTACACTCAGACTACCGCCCCCAAAGAAATATTTGCCTTTAAAGAGACCACTAAATACTGCTCTGCTATTTGCTTGTTGGGTACTTCCTCAACCCATCACCAGATGTCATTACCAGCACTGTCAAAAGAGGCACCACGGAACACCAAATCAATTCAACCTGCTCGACCCTAAAGAGATAAAGGGCAAGATAAGAAAATTCATGCATTGAATGAAGTGAAAGACCTCTTTCTGGAATGACTTAGCAGCACTGAAATAGCTAAACATAAAAAATACCACCAAACCATACCTCTCGGTCCCATGCTGATCTATCTGGAGTCAGAAACCAGAATCTGCGTCTCTTTACAATGCGAGATAGCAAGGCAACCGCAAGGAGGTAGGCTTGCAGATAAAAGATTTGCCCAAAACAGTAAAAAAACCAGCATTAAATGTAATGAAACGCCATTTTCTGGGCGAGTCCCAGAGGCTCCCCGGAGCTATCCAGGCTGAATAGATATGTATAACTTTCTGGCATCTGTCAATGTGCAAGGAGTTCTTGCCTAACGAGGACCACGAGCCAGAACCTTGGCACCCCTCAAGAGAGCCACTGTCATCTTGTCGGCGGGTAGAGTGCGCTGCAGTTTTTTACTTTATATGCATATACTTTTGTTGGGAATTCTATTGCAAACACAACGATACCAAAATGAAAGCCCTTGGACGGGAATTGAGATGACAAAAGTGAAAAAGAGTGTACACATTTTATCGCTCTTGCGCGCTCCCGGGTAACACACACTCACTTTCTCTGTTTGTTGTGGATGGTACGCCGGGCTTTTGGACTTTATATGCCTTTAGTCCTGTAGAGAATTCTATTGCAAACACAATGATACCAAATTGAAAAACCTTGGATGAAAATTGAGGTGACAAAGTTGAAAACAGTATACACTTTTCAGAATTACCGCGCGCTCCCGTGAAAAGCTGAGGCCCACCCGGGTAGTGTGGCTTGGGCGTGCGCGGTGCAATAAAGTGTTAAGGGTTAAGTGTACTTCAATACACACACAAATCACAATAACATGATATATCAAATGAACAAACCCACAAGGGCCTTGATGACTGTTCGAACCTTTGCACTAAGTGTTCCCAAACACGCTCTTTTCCATATCGTGGTATAGTTGACTAGAACGCGTCTGCGAGAACTCAGCACATCGATTCGAACCTTAATCAAGCCCCTTGTGGATTTGTTCAAATAATAATAATAATAATATTAATATTAATAACAATAACAATAAAAAAAAAATAATAATAATAATAATAATAATAATAATAATAAAAATAATAATAATAATAATAATAATAATAATAATAATAATAATAATAATAATAATAATAATAATAAAGCACTCACTCTTTGGCCACTGGGTCATTTCTTGTGGGCTCAGCTTTTATGACCATTGGTGCCAAGTTTAAAATTATGCCTCCATCTTCTACACCTTCATCTAAGTTCCAGCAAACAGCTAGAGGGAAGAGTGTCTCTGGAGGCTGGGAATCTGCTACATGGTCTAGTACAAAGGTTTCTTGAAAGTCATCAGTCATCTTCTCACACACCCATTCCTGATGTGCGAGATGAAAATCAGAATTACTACACACACACAAATGGAAAATACAATGATAAAATTATAAATTGTCTCAAATAACAAACCAATATATTATGTTTCATATTTCCTTGGGAATACTGTTAATTTCTTAACACGGTATTTCCTCCTTTAAACTAAATCTTTAAAGATTCTTTCCTGACAAGAGTTGCTGAGATTCATTGCAATAACACGTGTGGGAACAAACACACGGCAGAATATCTAAAAGCTCAGTCCTTGGTACCTTTACTGCTCACTATTTATGTAAATAATCTTCTCAGGGACCCCTACATGTTACTGCTTGCATATGGTGAAAGCTAATGATGCAGGTGAGAAAAGAGCAGGATTGCATATTATTATTATGAATGGGCTGACAAATGGTTTGCCCCATTCATAACTGCAGGAAAATTGTACAAATATAATGCTGAAAAGTTTTCTGACAATGAGTGATTAATGATTAGAATACTCTCCATAAGGTAATGTGTACTAGAACCATGGTACATATTAAGAGAATTTGCAATCATATATATTTTAATAAAATACACAAAGATGGAACAATGCAAGGAAAGTTTTTACTTGTATAACCACTACTAAGACAATAATAAACAATAGAGCAGAACAACACATACACTCTATACACACACAAAGGCAGTATAACTACCTCTAACTTGGAATTCATGCCTTCTTTAAGGGTAATTGATGCCATTTCATCCATAAACAAAGCTGAAGCAGTTGGTGACCTTGCTGTGGAAGACAGCACAAGATGCAGGAGATTTCAGCCTCCTTCAGAAATGAAGAATTTAGTCCAGATGTAGATGTATTGTGGTTGAAGTACTGACAGAGTTGTGACTGTCATCAATTGCAACCATGTTCTTCACAACAAGAGCAGCATTCAGCACACAATCAATTTGTATCTGTAAGGAAGTTTTCATAATGATCTTTACTATTCTCATACTCAATATATTTTTGTTGCAGCTAATCAAAGACTATGTATTCGCTTCCAATGCAATGCATATCCTACGAAACAAAAATTATTGCGGATGGTATGAATGTATGGTGGTATATATAATATACTGTATATATATATATAAATAAATAAGATATGGGCACCACGCAACCGCCCATATCTTAAGAAGCACATCAAGAAACAACAAACTGGAAAGGTGCAAAGACATGCTACTAAGTGGCTCCCAGAACTGAAGGGCAAGAGCTACGAGGAGAGGTTAGAGGCATTAAATATGCCAAAACTAGAAGACAGAAGAAAAAGAGGTGATATGATCACTACATACAAAATAGTAACAGGAATTGATAAAATCGATAGGGAAGATTTCCTGAGACCTGGAACTTAAGAACAAGAGGTCATAGATATAAACTAGCTAAACACAGATGCCGAAGAAACATAAGAAATTCACTTTCGCAAAACAGAGTGGTAGACGGTTGGAACAAGTTAGGGGAGAAGGTGGTGGAGGCCAAGACCGTCAGCAGTTTCAAAGCGTTATATGACAAAGAGTGCTGGGAAGACGGGACACCACGAGCGTAGCTCTCATCCTGTAACTACACTTAGGTAATTACACTTAGGTAATTACACACACACACACACCACACACACACACACACACACACACACACACACACACACATACACACATACAGGAAAGAGATGGTTGGGTTGACTGCATCTATCTGGACCTAAAAAGGCTTTCGACAGAGTTCCCCATAAGAGGTTGTTCTGGAAACTGGACATATTGGAGGGGTGACGGGTAAGCTACTAACATGGATGAAAAATTTCCTGACAGAAAAATGAGGGCCGTAATCAGAGGCAAGGTATCGGATTGGAGGAATGTCACGAGTGGAGTACCACAGGGTTCAGTTCTTGCACCGGTAATGTTCATTGTCTACATAAACGATCTACCAGAGGGATTACAGAATTACATGAACATGTGCTGATGATGCTAAGATAATAGGGAAGATAAGAAACCTAGATGATTGTCATGCCTTCAAGAAGACCTGGACAAAATAAGTATTGGAGCAACACTTGGCAAATGGAATTTAATGTGAATAAATGCCATGTTATGGAATGTGGAATTGGAGAACATAGACCCCACACAACCTATAAATTATGTGAGAAATCTTTAAAGAATTCTGATAAAGAAAGGGATCTAGGGGTGGTTTTAGATAGAAAACTGTCACCTGAGGACCACATCAAGAACATTGTGCGAGGAGCCTATGCTACACTTTCTAACCTAAGAATTGCTTTTAAATACATGGATGGAGAAATACTAAAGAAATTGTTCACGACTTTTATTAGACCAAAGCTGGAATATGCAGCGGTTGTATGGTGCCCTTATCTTAAGAAGCACATCAACAAACTGGAAAAGGTGCAACGACATGCCACTAAGTGGCTCCCAGAAATGAAGGACAAGAGCTACGAGGAGAGGTTAGAGGCATTGAATATGCAAAAACTAGAAGATAGAAGAAAAAGAGGCGATATGATCACTACATACAAAATAGTAACAGGAATTGATAAAATCGACAGGGAAGATTTCCTGAGACCTGGAACTTCAAGAACAAGAGGTCATAGATTTAAACTAGCTAAACACAGATGCCGAAGAAACGTAAGAAAATTCACCTTCGCAAATAGAGTGGTAGACGGTTGGAACAAGTTAAGTGAGAAGGTGGTGGAGGCCAAGACCGTCAGTAGTTTCAAAGCGTTATATGACAAAGAGTGCTGGGAAGACGGGACACCACGAGCGTGTGTCATAAATTATTGATTAGTTATGTTAGTTTAGGTTAGATTAAGATATGTTAGGTTAGGTTAGGTTGGGTTCGGTCATATATCTACGGTAGTTGTAACTGAAATTTTAAAAATTAAGTCATACATAACGAAATGGATACCTTTATCATTTCATAAGAAAAAAAATAGAAAAATATTTAAATTCAGGAAAACTTGGATTATTACGCAAATCAGGCCTTGCATAGTAGGCCAAGAACTGCGTTCTGGCTACTAGGTACAACTACATACATACATATATATATATATATATATATATAGATATATATATATATATATATATATATATATATATATATATATATATATATATATATATATATATATATATGTCGTACCTAGTAGCCAGAACGCACTTCTGAGCCTACTATGCAAGGCCCGATTTGCCTAATAAGCCAAGTTTTCATGAATTAATATATTTTCTCTAATTTTTTCTTATGAAATGATAAAGCTACCCATTTCATTATGTATGAGTTAATTTTTTTTTATTGGAGTTAAAATTAACGTAGTTATATGACCGAACCTAACCAACCCTACCTAACCTAACCTAACGTATCTTTATGGGTTAGGTTAGGTTAGGTAGCCGAAAAAGTTAGGTTAGGTTAGGTTAGGTAGGTTAGGTAGTGGAAAAACAATTAATTCAGGAAAACTTGGCTTATTAGGCAAATCGGGCCTTGCATAGTAGGCTGAGAAGTGCGTTCTGGCTACTAGGTACGACATATATATATATATATATATATATATATATATATATATATATATATATATATATATATATATATATATATATATATATATATATATATATATATATATAGATAGATAGATAGATAGATAGATAGATAGATATAGGTGTATACAGCAGCAGGTTTCTTTTATGCATGTCTCATTGAATATGACAGCATATTCTGCATTTACTATTTTCTGATTTAGGGCTTCTATCCCTCTTACTAATGCTCTTGCATCAGGGTTCAGCTGGAAGAGGAGTTCACCAAAAGTCATGTTGTTTTCAAGGTGAAGAAAAGAATTGAAAAACTGAAGAATATATTACACTTATTATAAATTCGCACGACGTTACAAATTAATACAGTGGTATAACATACCACTGTTGTACATGAATTAATATTGGTATAAACATACCACTGTTGTACATGAATTAATATTGGTATAAACATACCACTGTTGTACATGAATTAATAGTGGTATAAACATACCACTGTTGTACAGAATTAATATTGGTATAAACATACCACTGTTGTACATGAATTAATAGTGGTATAAACATACCACTGTTGTACATGAATTAATAGTGGTATAAACATACCACTGTTGTACATGAATTAATAGTGGTATAAACATACCACTGTTGTACATGAATTAATAGTGGTATAAACATACCACTGTTGTGCATGAATTAAACCAGTGGTATAAACATACCACTGTTATACATAAATTAAAAAAGTGGTATAAACATACCACTGTTATACATAAATTAATAGTGGTATAAACATACCACTGTTATACATTAATTAAACCAGTGGTATAAACATACCACTGTTATACATGAATTAAACCAGTGGTATAAACATACCACTGTTATACATTAATTAAACCAGTGATATAAACATACCACTGTTATACATGAATTAACAGTGGTATAAACATACCACTGTTATACATGAATTAAAACAGTGGTATAAACATACCACTGTTATACATAAATTAAAACAGTGGTATAAACATACCACTGTTATACATAAATTAAAACAGTGGTATAAACATACCACTGTTATACATGAATTAAAACAGTGGTATAAACATACCACTGTTATACATAAATTAAAACAGTGGTATAAACATACCACTGTTATACATGAATTAAACCAGTGGTATAAACATACCACTGTTATACATGAATTAAAACAGTGGTATAAACATACCACTGTTATACATAAATTAAAACAGTGGTATAAACATACCACTGTTATACATAAATTAAAACAGTAGTGTAAACAAAGTGGTATAACATACTTCAAGTCTGTGTGTGAGAGTTGCTTTCTCACTAGGATGACTAATTCATCTTGCAATGCAGCATGAGAGGAGTCAGAGTAAGCAAGGAGGCTTACTACATCCAGAAGCCTTTTCACTTCTCCCAATCCAAGCTCATCCACCATGTCTAAAGAACCCTGTCAAAATATAAATATTGTACTTAATACAATATTATACAGCACTGAATTATCTGAATTACTTGGGAATAAGATTTAAAAACAAAATTAAGGGGGATTATTACAAATTAAGACCGATGAGGATGAAATGCAGAAGAGCAAGAAAGAGGAGGAAATAATGAACAAAGTAGAAGATGGGAAAGATTAGGAGGCAGAGAAGAACAGGAGGATACAAATAATTCAATTAATCAAATAAAACTAATCACCCTGAAGAAAACAAGGCAAACAATAACAGCCATGGGCTAAACAGCCCAGACGTGATGCACTTGACCACCACTAGATGTCAGACCAGATCACCCAGGGGCCTTACTAACATTCCACCTCATTCACAAGCTGCCTGAAAAGAAATCCACTCAACCCCAACAAAAAAAGACGACTAGGGTGGGGCCAGGGAGCTACCGAGTGGCTCACCAGAAAACCAGCGTTGAATGTAATGAAACGCCATTTTCTGGGTGAAACCTGGAGGTTCCCCAGAGCTTATTGGGCTGATATGCATGTATTAGACTGTGGCATCAGTCGATGGAATTCTTGCTTACCGGGGATCACGAGCCAGAACCTGGCCCCTTCTAGAGAGGCTAGGAGAGCAATTACCCATGGAAACCCCCATGTATCTGGAAGCATTCTATATCTGCCATCAATCGAGGTTGGCACCCAGAAAGGTAGGCATCACAATACAAACCGCACATAATAAAAAAAAATTATTGCTACTCTAAGACAAAAAAGAAAAGAACTCCCCAATTCTAAAACAAGCAAACGAGCAAACGTCACACCCCTCGTTGCGCCGTTCATACGCACTGCCCCCCTCCCCCACCCCACCCTAGGATCTCCCATGCTGGCTGCTTCACCATTCAGTTCAAAGGCTGAGAATTAAAACTACGCGAAAAACTGTTGACCGGAGAGAGAGGGAGGGAGGGAGGGAGGGAGGGTGCCACGGAGCCTCCGAGGCTCACCCAGTAAATGTCACTTAATTACATTCAACGGTGGTTTTCTGTGGGGAACCCCTACGGCTCCTCCAAGCTACCTAACTAAAGAAAAGTGGAGAGGAACTTACCCTGGAGGTGGCCACCACTTGCTCCTCAACTCGAAATCAAGACAACTGGCTACAGCTTATGACCAAAAGCGACACATGCCCGACTAGGGGCCAGGAACATTAACCAGGTAACGGGTGGCCAGGACCCTATTTGACCTCCAAAATCCTTGTGCAATATGTCAGCCGAAGACATAAGGCAACATGTCTTCAGCTGACATGCTCGTTCCCTGTTCCAGGGCTCGAGACCTTCGTTCCTTTCGTTCCCTGTTCCAGGGCTCGAGACCCGAGCCCGGGAACAGGGAACAAGGGAAACCGAATCAACACAAAGCACGTCCCTGGTCACAGAATCCATGGGGGACAGATAACAGCAAAGAACTGCAACCTGACAACGCATGAATCACCCCTGGCCTGACCAACCATGCATAAATAACCGAAGGGCCCCTCCCGATAGCGGACGTCTCGTTCTTCGTCAGAAAAAAAGGCAATGGATGCAACTGAACGCAGGGGCAGAAACCCCAACATCAGAGGAGAACATGAAGCTCACCAACTTAATCCCCAGAAGCCAATGTCAACAAAAACAGAGCCTGGAAAAAACAATCTTGAACTGAAGGGGCCACCAAAAACTGAGGAGAAGAGGGAAAGGAGAGCACCCAGTCCAAGGACCAGGATGGCTCAGGTGGAGCATGAGCATGCCGGAAGTGAAACAAAGCTTGAGAAAGCTTAAGTAACGAGGCAAAAGTGACATCCACCCCAAATGCATGCTGAAGCGGCTCCGCCAGTGCCGCACGATAAGAGGTTACAGTATTCGGCATCAAACGGTCCTGGAGAAAGCCAAGAAACAAAGGACAAAACTACCCGATCAGAAATAGAAGACAACCTACAAAGAGAGAGAAAATGGTGAAGAGCAGAAGAGTAGACCGAACCAGCCATGTACTGGATCAGTCCGATCTGCTGAAAGAGGCAGAGCCGCGGAAAATGCACCGGGTTCGGACACCAAGCAAGCAGCACCTGAAACCAAAGCTGGGTCGGCCACTAAGGGACCAAAAGGACGACTCTCCTGCATTAAGAGTCAAACAGAGCCAGAACCCGAATCAACAGCTGGACCGAGGGGAAAGAGGTACAGGAAGCCCCACCTCGACTAGTACTGCCAAAATGCGTCCACTGCGACGGTTCCACAGTGGGACGCCACATATCGGGAGACACCGAGACCATGCTGACACAAATAGGTCCACCTCCAGCAATCCGTACATCCAGCAAAGCCAACTGTCAGCGTCGACCATCCATTACATGGACAAGAAAATGAACCAAGACAGGGTGTCCACCAGGATGTTGGACACTCCCTGGATATGAACTGCATGGAGAGCCAAACCCCGAGAATCCAGCAGACAAGTCACTCGAAGTGACCATCCCCAAAGAGCCAAGGACCGAAGAGAACCCACCATGGTTCAAACAATGAACCACCGGAGAACAGCCCGAATGGAGCCAGATCGTCGAGCCCTAAGCGACCCGAAACCAAAGTGATAGCCAAACTGCCATGAATTCACACACCGTTCTCGCGGTCGGCCGAGCGGACATCACGCTGGACTTGTGATCCTGTGGTCCCGGGTTCGATCCCGGGCGCCGGTGAGAAACAATGGGCAGAGTTTCTTTCACCTTATGCCCCTGTTACCTAGCAGTAAAAATAAGTACCTCGGTGTTAGTCAGCTGTCATGGGCTGCTTCCTGGGGGTAGAGGCCTGGTCGAGGACCGGGCCGCGAGGACACTAAAGCCCCGAAATCATCTCAAGACAACCGTGCTGAGAGCCCAACAGAAGGACGGCGCCCACTGACACTGGCCAGCATGGTGAGCACTGATCACAAGGCCCCAGCCAAGAGACGAAGCGTCCGTGAACACGTCGAGCGAGTGCTCTGGTAGGCACCGCTGCACTGAACCCCGGATAACCCAAAGAGGAAATCAGCAATGCAGCAACCAACGCAAGGCCCCCGGAAGCCAAGATCGGCAGAAGGGACGGCCCCGTAGGAACCAGAACAACTGCCGAAGCCAAACCTGACCCAGCAGGTAAACCAACACAGCAAAGTTCAGACTCACACACAGCTACTCGAGCAACTGCCGAGTGACCTTGGAGCCCCCAAAAACAGCTGAAGGTGGAAGTGCAGCCACAGCAATGCCTCCAGAGGGAGAGACACAAAAGTGGACCAAGAGTCTCACACGAGACCCAGCCAGGTCCAAACCTGGGACGGAACCAGATGGGACTTGCTCCAGTTCATCAGGAACCCGAACCCGGCAAGCTGGGAAAGAACCACACCCCTGGCGAGCAGACCGGCTGGAAGCCCATACCAACTAGGCGTCAAAGTAGGCCAGATCCCGAACCCCCTAGCTGACGCAGACGGGCCACCAACACCAGGATAAAGCGTGTGAATACACAAGGTGCCAGATACAAACCAAAAGGAAGGCAACAAAAGTGGTAAACCTGCTGTCCCACCACGAAACCTAACCAGTCACTGAACCCCGGATGAATCAGGACATGCCAATATGCATCCCGGAGGTCCAGAGACACCATCCAAGCACCCGGCTCCAAAAGAGGCAGGACCTAAGACAGAGTGGTCATCCGAAATGAGGGGCACGGAATCCAGGGGATCAGACGGGACAAGTCTAGAATGAACCGCAGATTCGAACAGTCCTGTTTCAGTACTGGGAAACAGGCTGGAAACCCACCTGAGGGATGGGATCGTTTCGTCCACGCTCAAGTGCATCCACTCCAAGATGACCCGACGGAGCACAGGGTAAGAAGCCTGCCATGTGAGCCCCAAACCCCCTGAAAGAGGAGCCACCCAATGCCACCACAGGCCAGAAGATATGACCCAAAATGCCTACGAATCATGGGACCAAGCGTGGGCAAACAGAGCCAGCTTCCCCTTCACCCCCAACACCCTGTCAATGGGGCGAACCATGAAAGAGTCGAAACCCCTTATGAGAAGCCAGCTGACGAGCAAAGTGAGCATTGCGCCGACAACAATGCCCACTTCGAAGGAGGCATCAGCTCACAAACTGGCACCAAAAGACCACCTCGACCAGAAGAACCCAAAACCCTGGCACGATCCTTCTGGGAGGCCCAAGAACAGCCGCGCTAGAGAACCAACAACTCCAAAAGATGATGGCAACAAGACAGGATCGCCTGTAGAAAGCGAGTCACAGTACTGTCTGCAAACAACAACGGACAAAAAGGCGAAGAAAATCTAAGAGCCAGGGCCCAAGTAGATTCCAAGGAGAGAGCAAGGACGACTTGGAGACAAGCGATGTGAGAGACAAAGAACAGAGAGACCACCTCCCGGAGTATCGGTGCAAACAGCTTCAACAGTGCAGCCGACGCCCTGGCCACAGAGGCCAGCGCCCCAGACGAAGGCTGGCACTCAACGCCTCCAAGTCCTCCCCAAGACAGTCCGAGGACAACTCAAGAAGGGAAAACAAGCACAAGACCAAAGCCAAATACCCGCAGGCACGAAAATCCACAGCTACCACAGTTGCTGAAAAGTTGGGAACCTGTGTGTGCAGCTGCTGAAGGCATACATTTCAAGGAGTTAAGGGGGGCGAAATGGCATGCATTGAGGCGCTCAAAATCGCATCCCCAAGTAAATCTGCATAACAGTAGCAGCCTCCCACCATTCAAGCGTGCGGGTTCAACAAAATCCCTGCCACACTCCCCGAGAAAAGAAAGGGCAGTTTGCCAGTCAGGCAAACTCCAGAACCTCGTAACGCACCCAATACAGGGAAGAGGAACCGAAATCAAACAAGGACGGATCCATCACAGAGGCAAATCTGAGTCGCACAGGAGGTGAGCTGCAAGAACCTCCCGAACCTCCTTAGGTGGGACACGAGAGGCAGAAAAACCTCCAGAAAGAGGGAGCCAAGGAACCCAAGGGAACCCGAAACCAAACCCTGGGTGAGAGCCAACCCCAAATCATACTCATACAGGGAAGGGATGTAAGAGAACTCCTTTCCCTGCAACAACAAACCCTGGGACGATGAAACAAAATCCAAGCGGGATCAAAGAGGATCCAAGATCCCCAGGAACTGGAGCAGAGCCATCCTCCATGCCCTTTACACCAGAAGAAAAGGCAGAGTCCAAGGGAAAGGCAGCAAAGAAGGGGGTCTGCTAGTGGGACCCAGAAGCCTCGGCAGGAGGAGCTGGCTTGAATGTCTCCGTCTCTGTCTCGAATGGGGGCAGCCCCAGAAGTCACCCGAGTCTCATTATCAACTAAACCCTAACCTGACTCCGAAACCCTCAGACGTTTGGGAGCCGGCAGCAGTGGGGAAGGAGCAGGGCGAACAACAGCCACCAGGAAAGGACCTGAAGATGCGGACTGAACCAAGGTCCGATTCAGGTCCGGGTCCCTAAAACCAAAACAGGGCAGACATGGGGCATCCGATCGAGCAACCAACCTAGCGCATTGCAACAACCAAAACCTACGATGCAACACATATGCCTCCTGACCCCTTATGAACTTCCAAAGAAGAATGGGTAAACTGGAGCATGAGCAGGGAGCATGCCTCGCAAGACTCTGGGTCGAAGTTGACACTAACCCAACAGGCAGCATGATGGAGGCAGAACAGGTGATAGTCACTCCTGAGACAAAGGCAACAAACAACCCTCATACTCGCACAAGGCAAAATGGGGAACTGATGACACATCCATCTGTCAGCCAAGTCCTGGTGGAGTTTTCCAGGCATTGGTGCTGCAAAACTGGTTGAGCACAAGGAGAACAACAACAAAGAAGGAACTGGGGTAAAACTGAACCCCTGTGAAGTGTACAAGCACCGGGGGGCAGGGGGGGGCCTAAAGGACGATCACTAACAATATCTTAAGTAGACTGATTAGGCAAATCAGACAGATCACCTCCATTGAAGAAGAAAAAAAAAAAGTACAACGACAACAAGAGGAACAGGAAACATGGCCGCCGCTTAGGTATGCATGCTGCGCAGCACCAATGCACCCCAACCAGCAACAACAACAACAACAACAACACTCCTTTACCCAGAGCCAAATAAAGGTCACGAAACCCCAGCTGGCCTCAAGGGTGGAGTAAATGCCGAGCAGCAAGAAGAGAATGAGAATGCCCAAAGATTCTAGGGAAGGCAATCCTAGAACCCAGGGGTAACTTACAGGATGCTTAGGGCAGGAAGCCCTAGGTGCATGCAGCCCCAGTACACTACATTACTCCTGACCACCGTGCCACAAACAGCAGGGAAAACATCACAGGTGACAAAATCCAGCAGGAAACTGAGGCCAGAGTTGACAACTGCCCCAAAGCGTTTCAGCCAACAAACTGAAGGTATGGGCAGCCGGCACGAGAGATCCGGGGCTCCTCTCTCCCCCTCCCTGGGGGTTGGGTGGGGGGAGAGCTGCGCGGACAAGCAGCCCGGCGGCAGTGGATGACATTGGCTTGCTTCCCTTTTCTTTGGGAAGTTTGTTTCTCTGTTCATTTATTTATTTATTTTCAATTTCCTACCAAGTGGAGTTTGTTTTGAGATGCCTACCTTTCTGGGAGCCTAACCCCGGTTGATGGCAGATATGGGATACCCCCAAATACAGGGAGGGATTTTCCTTTGGCCATTGCTCCCTGCACCTCTCTGAGGGGGCCATGTTGGTCCCTCAGGCTAGTGGTCCCCAGTAGACAGAACTCCATTGACTGAAGCCCAGACTAATATAGCGTAATATCAGTCCAATAGCTCCAAGGAGCCGGAGAGGGCTCCCAACAGAAATATTATCTGATGGGTGCTGTCACCTGGTACCAGCTGCGGTAACCTTTGATTGCTAACTAACAATTACCAGCAATAACTAGATTCCTTGTGTTCTAATTACCACTTGCAAGGGATGTTGAGGTATTGATCCCTACTTTGAATCATTGCGAGCTGTCTCCTTTCCTGAAATATGCAACGATGCCATTTGAAAAGTTTCTGATTACATTATGGGACGGTGTTTTAGAGAGCCTCATTTGTGATATCAATTCAGGATGGATAACATAGGTTCACAGAACTTTCGTAGGGCCTTAGCTCATATTCTAAATACAGCTTTTCTAATAAGACAGAAGCTGCCCAGCAATACTGCACTTTACACAACATAAAACATTAAGCCATACAAAGGGCTTATGAAAATTCACATATTCATATTTCTTAGGATGACCAGCTAACAATGTCATGTGCCTTAAATATAATTCAATATTCCCTGTCCCAGTCTTTTTCTGTTCTCCATGGACAATACGAAATTGTGAACATAGCTAAACTAAATGGTTACACAAGCACAAGAAATACCTTGAGGAAAATGGTGAACTTTGACATGGAAGCAGTACTTTCATGAGCAAGTGAAGACAATAAAGACAATGCAGCTAATCTCACAGAAGAGTTGTCTCCAAGGTGCTTCAGCAGAGCTAAAACAATCTCCTGCTTCTGATAGCCATCAAGGTGAATGAAAGATAACCTGTAAGAAGTATAACAAAAGCTATAGAATTACTAACATAAGTAATAAAGTAAATGTTTTAATAAAAATATTCTTTTCCTCAAAAGTTGTATAAAATGTATTAATATATATAGTTTCAGTCAAAGCAAGTTGATAAGTCTGCCAAATCATCTGCTCATCCATAATGAAATCCTATACACATGAGAAATGCTAAAGAAATAACAAGAACAAAAATAAATTAAGAAACATGTATAATAGGGCAGGCAAAGACAAATCCTATAGCATTTTTTTCAGTTATATCAAACAAAGTCTACAGAAAAAAACTGCGTCATTGAAAACTGACAGGTTAGGTCAGATAATAACAATGAAAATAGTGGCATTTAAAATAAGTACATTTGTCTATGCATTTACCAGAGAACTTGATATACCGGCAGTTGAACAAATCTGTGTAGGTGGCGAAGCAGACAAGTTGACAAGTTGAGTAGTTGTTCGAGAGGTAATTATTAGACATGTAGAAAAATTCAAGCCCAATAAATCCCAGAGCCAGATGAATTATTTACCAAGGAATATATAATAATAATAATGACTGCCTCAGCAAGCATGTACAAGTGAGAAAGAATGAGAGAAACAAAAACTAACAGACAAAGGAATAAATAAAGTACAGAACAGAAAAAATGATACACTACAAGGGGAGAGTAGTGGTATAGAGCTTGGAGCTGGCAACCACATACAACTGTAGTCTGCATAAAGTACACATAAAGAAAAGAACTGTCGATGCTGGAAGGATTGAGTATATAAACCCTATATGGAAAACTGAGACCATCATGTCAACTACCTGTTGTTTATTAGATATACACATTCACATATATTAAGTTACTCTAGTTCAATATTATCTTTCAAAGGCACTTTTACCTATATAAAGTGGCTCCAGCCTGGCTGACAAGTGGTTCAGGACATCTAAACAACAAAATGGCCATCTTCTTCAATGGCTCAAAATGTTCTTTCAATATCTGAGGAAAAAAAAGTAAATTTCATTGTATTCAAATCAAGTGTTACCTGCTAAGATGGCATCATATGACCCTCTGGCTACAACATTAATAAAATATAAATTGGGTACACCACAACAGAACAATAATCACAACACTGAATTTTCTTGTGAAAATTACAAGAGGTAACTAGCCTATGATAACACACTAGCTGGTAAATAACCAACATGGTTATAATGTTAGAGGAACCTAGAGTAAGAAAAATAAAATAAAAAGGGCTTAGGAGATAGGTGGTCAGGTATACAAAGCAGTATATGACAACCCAGTAAAATAAGGCATCGAGTGCTGATGAAATGAGCTTTCAGAGATAATCGGTCAAGTCTGTCCCTTAAGCCAGCTTCTGCAGGACACTAAGAAAGAAGGACACTCAAATATTCTTAATCCAGTCCATTATAATCACCAGAAAGTCATTTCATTACACTAAAAACCTCATCCAAGCAAACCTGTACTAACTGCAAGCTGACCACATGGGGTACCAACACCACCAAACATCAGATGGCAGCACCAGTTGTGTATAATGAAGTAGCTGTCACTAGCTACAAGTTGACATTTTACCCACATGCACTGTAGGCCATGCTATCCATAGTATGCTATTATATTGATGTTGCATAACTTGCTTAATATGTATTTGGTGACTAGTCTTTTCATCTTTCCAAATTTTATCCAGTCTGTTCTAATATTTTTGGTTTAGCATTGGTATGCACAGCGATGGCTTACCTCAGTGAGCCCATACAAATTCATTGATGGCTCTCTGATACTTTAGCTAGGGGTGTAGGTGTTTGCTTGGCTGTGCACAGGATACAATCAACTGTTCCCTCAACTGTGTGGTGTTTGCACAGTCCAGTTTCCCATTGAATGCCTGGATGAGTTGGTGGTTTTTATTTATATTTACGTGACAAGATAAACCTGAAGAGGAACTGAAATGGGATACCTGGCCAGAAAGCTGGGAACAAAGTTTGAACTGGTCACCAGGGAACAACAAGTAAAAGAGAATGGGCCACAAAGCTCTGATTTCTTGAGACTGATTGCAAGCAGTATCGCAACTGATGGAAAGAGATACATGACCTGACAAATGTTCCAATTGAGACATAGCCAAGGTGCAAACTAGTGGAAAAGTACCAGATTACACTTACACTACAGAGGTAAAGGAACAGCCGAGTGTGCCTTGTGCACAACAAATGTAGCTACATCTCAGGCAAGGACCATAAACTGTATATATCAGCATTACAACTGTAAGAACAAACTGGATAAATAATGGAAAATGCCAAGACTAAATCATCACATTTGTGTAAGGCAAATATAACACTAATAACAATGCAAAATAACATTAATATCAAAGCTTAACATAAAACTGGTCCACAGCACACAAGAAACTAGGTTTCAAGGAAGTAAACAACACTACTGTACTTGGCATTAGAGCTCACAGCCTGCCAACAACACACCAGAACAATAGTCAGGCAGAATGTGAGCTGGCTCAGGCCAGTGAACTCTGAAATGAGGTGCTGCCACCTTCTGGTGAGATGTGGGTCAGACCAGACACAATCCAGCCATTAGTTGATGAGATTCCATATTTGGTGGTTACCTATGATTACAAATAAGTTTGGAATGGATTTTAATTTAGAGGAATTATCTTCCGACAGTCATTTCTGAGCTGGATTGAGAATTCTCACTGAACACCCTCAGCTCATTATGACCTGTAGAGATGCTGTAAAATGATCTGTAGCACCTGCCTGATAGCATAATCTATGTCCAAGGACACAGTAGGATCTTGTATATAGCACTAGCCAACTGCAAGAGCTCAGATATAAGTTTGCTGGGTGGGAGATTTAATTTTTATTTTTAGTTGGTATAATATTTAAGGGAAGATTATTAGTCCTGTACAAGCTGAAATCACAATTAAATGTTAAAATTTGTAATCTGAATTATTTTAGCCTTGCAAGAGTAAATTTTAAATCAGCATCCCATAGAGTGCAGATACATAATAGTTTACCCTTGGAAAATACTAGGATTGGTTCCAAATCTGTACACAGAAATAACACCACATAAGACCAGAAGGTATGGCAGGATGTGCAAAATGTCCAAGACTTATCAACACTCTCCCTCTACACATACAGGGCATAACTGACCAACTTTTTGCAGTGCTCAAAAGAGAACTTGATAAACACCTTCATAGGATACTTGATCAACCAGGTGTGACTCACACATCAGTCTGTGAGCAGCCACATCAAACAGCCTGGTTGACCATACCACCAACCAGGAAGCCTGGTCAGAGAGGGTTGCAGGGACATTGATCCTAGAAATCCTCGACAGGTATACGACATAAAGGGTCAGTGTAAAAAAAAATTAGGATCGGTAAAAAACAAAAACACACATTTGTTGTACGAGCCCCCCAACTTTGTATTGGAATACAGTATAATGCTTCAACAGTGTCCTTCAAAATAACTCAAGACTTAGCACCTAAAGGACAAAACAAATTATTTTTCATACATCCTTTGACCTATCACTTCCAAATTAAAAATGTAGATTATAGTTACATTGTCCTGTAACAAAGTATTGTATGAATATAGTGAAGGCAATGAGTCACAATAACGTGGCTGAAGTATGTTGACCAGACCACACACTAGAAGTTGAAGGGACGACGACGTTTCGTGTCCGTCCTGGACCATTCTCAAGTCGCAAGCGACTTGAGAATGGTCCAGGACGGACCGAAACGTCGTCGTCCCTTCAAATTCGAGTGTGTGGTTGGTCAAATACTTCAGCCACGTTATTGTGACTGTCTGACCACAACGTCTTGTGTGTGGTCTGGTCAACATGAAATATAGTGTTATAATATACTGTACATATAACATTTAATTTTATTTACAAAATACTAATAAGAAATCAATACATACACTGCTATGGTTTGTAAACGTTTTTTCAAGCATTGTATCAGAGAACAGGCAAGTACGAATCTTATTTCGAAATATGCTCTCAATGTGACGCCGCTGAGATGGAACAGAGTCGTACAGTATCAGAAGGATCAAAACATCAAGAGATCCAACACTGGCAGCATCATCATTTATTACCTGAAACATGAGAATAACTTTGAGAGAGAAGGTAGAGCGAAATGTTCTAAACGTAAGCGAGATACAGCACAACCGATCACGAGTAGAACAGAATTAACAGCTACCAGGTGGTGATCAGATACAAGGTGGCAATTCCCCAAATTTGATTCTTCAGCATTATCTTCCCCATTTAGATATGAAGGTCACTTTTGAGCACAATAATATAGAATGGACATAAATTCTTTAGAAACTGGATAGGGAATAAGAAAGTTAATCCCAGGCATTAGGAACCTTCCACACAAAAATAAAAACAGCATTGAATGTAATGAAATGCCATTTTCTACACGAGACCCGAGGCTCCTGGAGTTATACCGGGCTGATGTGTATACATTAAACTGTGGCAACAGTCAATGATAGAGTTCTAGGCCTACCAGGGACCACGAGCCAGAACCTAACCCCTCAGGGATGCACGAGGAGCAATGGCCTATACACACTCCCATGTAGTTGGATACAGTCTTTGTCTGCAATCTACCAGGTAAGGCACCCAGAATGGTAAGAATCCCAAAACAAACTACAGCTGGTTAAACATTGGAAACTGAAAGCCAAACTAGCAAGCAGAACTTCCAATCAGAAAACAAGCAAACAAGATGATGTCACTACAACCAATGCCGCTGTCTGTACAACTCCCCACTCCCTGGGAGGGGGGCAGGGGAGTCCCAGACCTCCTGCATGGCAACCCAACCCCAGTTCAGAGGCTGTGTATCAAAACGCAAAAAAACGCCGTCCAGGGGAGGGAGCAAGGGAGGGAGAGAGGTTGCCAGGAGCCTCCAGGTCTCATCCAGAAAATGGCGTTTCATTACATTCAACGCTGGTTTTCTGTGGAGAGCCCCTTCGGTCCCCAGAGCTACCTAACCAAAGATAAAGGAAAAAAAGAGAGACTTACCCGAGAGGCGGCCGCCACTTGATCCTCAACTCGAAGTCAAGACAACTGGCGGCAACCTGCGACCCAAGGCTACATATGCCCGAGAAGGGCCTGGAACATGAACAAGGTACCGTGCGGCCATGACCCTGTTCTTCCTCCTAAAGCCCCATGTCTAAATGTCAGCCCAGGAAATATTACCAAAAACAGTAGCCAAAGCCGAGAACTTACAAACGTCATGGGCACAGGGATAGACCACAGGCTGGGTGAACCGAATAATCCTGCAAACTGTGAGATTATCCTTTTTAGAGATAAATAGGTTACATGAAACCTCAGTCAGGAAAGGACTGAACTAGCATCAAACTAATGCTGAGGGCAGATTATACTTTAATGACTGACCAGGGATGCATAGAGCAGCTGCAGGAGTCTAAATCCTTGGCACTCTTTATCCACTGGGTCGTGGAGCTTCTGGGACCTCAGAGGGAGGTCATCAGAGTAGCTCATAAGATCCTCACATCAAATAGAATTTATTTGATGTGTCCGGCCATGAACGCAGTTCAAATCCAAGTAATCCAGGAAACATAAAAAGCGATCACGTTTATAACAGAAATAATGGCAAAATCGATACTGGGTACAAGGGTTCTGAGGTGTGAACGTAAAGGCATTGTAGTTCAACAATTAGTGTATTCATAAAACGTAATACTAACGATACATGGCAGGAATCAGCTGATGTTACGTTAATGTCTGTCGTGGTGCTTGACAAGGCTAGGCTAACCGGAATAACTGCTTCCGGTTCAGACCGCTCCCTGTACTGCTGACCCTAACTACTCTTAACAATAATGGGCTACCACTCCATATGCAATGGCAGCTCGACGAGACTGCAGCAAGTAGCAATAAAGCACAGTGAAAAGACAACAGCCCACGTTGACGCCACATGTGAGATCCGTGACAAGCGTGGGGTGATTGATGATTGAAACAACAACAATGGACAGACCTGTCACTGAGACGAGTCTTCCGTGCAACACTCAATTGATTACGTTACTTTACTTAGTAAATACAATTACGTTATTATGTCTCCAAGACATACATATAAATCAAAACAGTGCAAGCTACGTAATACACTCTGTCAACACAGATAGTTAACAAATCGAAGCAATGTTAATGAAATTAATAACAGTGCACGGGTAATTAGCAATCCCTGAGTAATCGTCCAGGATCTGTTACAACTTATAAATCACAACTTAAAATATATAAAATCAAGTCCAAGCGCAGTTAAAAGCTCTGTACCTCAGGGTACAGCCCTTGCACCGCTTTTTTCCTTATTCTCATATAAGATATAGACAAAAATACAAGCCACAGCTTTATATCATCCTTTGCAGATGACACAAAAATCAGTATGAAAATTACCTCGGTGAAGACATTGAAAAACTTCAAGCTGATATTAATAGAGTTTTTGACTGGGCAACAGAAAATAACATGATGTTTATCAGTGATAAATTCCAGGTACTACGGTACGGTAAAAATGAGGACCTTAAACATAATACAGTGCACAAAACACAATCAAATGTGCCCATAGTAGGAAAACAGCATGTAAAGGATTTGGGAATAATGATGTCTGACGACCTAACGTTTAGGAAGCACAACCGAGCAAATATTGCGGCAGCCAGAAAAATGATCGGATGGATTACGAGAACTTTCTAATCGAGGGATCCCATCACAATGGCTGTACTCTTCAAGTCACTTGTGTGTCCCGTCATGAGTACTGCTCAGTACTCACTTCCCCCTTCAGAGCAGGAGAGATTGCTGAAATAGAGGGAATACAGAGAACATGACGGCACGCATAGACGCATGCCGTATTTGTTCTCAGCAAAAGAGAACAATACGGCATGCCTACAAAGTTCAACAACACATACACCATTTTTATGCTTCCAAATTATCTCTGTTTTTCCTCTATTGTCATCCTCACATGCGATTTCTTGCCTGAACCTTACCACTGGCTTTCTTGGGACCCATGGTGAGATGTATAATAACAACTTTTATGCTCAAATGACCAAAAATCCAACAAAACACTGTAAATCCTGGTGAAGAATTCAGGCAGGATAGTCACTGGGCGCGAGGCACTGGTAAACTGAGGGCGATCGCCATCCCACCACGCACTAGGTCAGCCTGTACACGTATCAACACCCTTGTATTCCGAGGCAACGCTCGTATCCCGATGTAAATTTTCCGAGCAAATCTGCTCATAACCCGAAAAACTCGTAACCAGGAATGCTCGGAATCTGAGGTACCACTGTATATACACATCAGCCGTTATAGCTCCAGGGAGCCGGAGGGGCTCTCCACAAAAAAGTTTAATATATATTTGCTAAAAGAAAATGTGTAAGGGAGAGCAACAGACATGACAAGTGTACAAAAGAATGAAAAGATATACAAAGGGAGATATAATAGGGTGCTAAATATATCAACAAAAATTAAATATGAAACAATGCATACAAAGTAAATATGTTTTGACTCAGAGAATACCTTATTATATAAGAGTTTGGAATAGGATTATAGATTTATGGAACGATTTCTGGATAGCAAAACAGACTGAGATGGGTAGATTGTTTCAAGCATAGTAGAACAAATCCATGAGTGGCTGTATTTGGATATAAATAGGAATTGCCTTACATGGGCAGTTTTCATAGTCTTATGTTCTGAAGAACCTTTCTGTTGAAAGAGATTCAAATAGTTTTGAAAAGTGGGGGAAAGGTCAGCTGAATGAAACNGGACTTCAACTTCAAATCCATAGACTGGGAAGCATATGAAGCTAAAACAGAAGATTTCTGGACCTGTAAATTTGTAGACCTCATCCTGGAAACATTCTTGTATCAACATGTTAAACAAGCTACGAGGATGAGGGAAGGGGACGTTCCCTCCATGCTAGATTTGATATTTACCAGGAAGGAGGAAGAAATATTTGACATTCAGTACCTTCCTCCCTTGGGTAAAAGTGACCATGTCTTTTTGGGAATAAAGTATGCAATGCGTTATAATCTGGAAGAAAATATGACGGTCGATGCAATTGAAAAACCTGACTTTAGGAGAGGACATTATGGCAACCTTAGAAAATTTTTTAGTGAGTATAATTGGACAGACTTGTTGCTAGGCAAGGAAGTGAATGAGATGTATGTCAAGTTTTGTGAAATATATGATAAAGGCACAAAAAAATTTATACCAAAACAGAGAAGCAGAACTAGGAAACAGGATTGGTTCAACAAAGTGCGAGAGGGCCAGAGACCAAAAGACACAAAAATGGAATCAATACAGGAAGAGGCCAAACCCCAAACATACCAGCGATACAAAGATGCGAGAAACAACTACACGGCAGTGAGGAGAGAGGCAGAAAGAAATTTTGAAAAGGGATTGCAGACAAATGTAAAACAGAACCAGGTCTATTCTATAAATTCATAAACAACAAATTGCAGGTAAAGGATAATATTCAGAGGTTGAAAATGGGAAATAGATTCACGGAAAATGAAAAGGAAATGTGTGAAACATTAAACGAAAAGTTCCAAAGTGTGTTTGTACAAAATGAAATCTTCAGGGAACCAGATACAATAAGAATTCCAGAGAACAACATAGAGCACATAGAGGTGTCTAGAGACGAAGTGGAAAAAATGCTCAAGGAGCTAAATAAGAACAAAGCAGTTGGTCCAGATGGAGTTTCACCATGGGTTCTGAGAGAATGTGCACCTGAGCTCAGCATTCCTCTTCAACTGATTTTTCAGGCATCCCTGTTTACAGGAGTTGTAGCTGATGTGTGGAAAAAGGCTAACATAGTTCCAATCTACAAAAGTGGAAGCAGGGAAGACCCCCTTAATTATAGACCGGTATCATTGACAAGTGTAATAGTCAAAATATTGGAAAAAATAATTAAAACTAAATGGGTAGAACACCTGGAGAGAAATGATATAATATCAGACAGACAGTATGGTTTTCGATCTGGAAGATCCTGTGTATCGAATTTACTCAGTTTCTATGATCGAGCAACAGAGATATTACAGGAAAGAGATGGTTGGGTTGACTGCATCTATCTGGACCTAAAAAAGGCTTTCGACAGAGTTCCACATAAGAGGTTGTTCTGGAAACTGGAAAATATTGGAGGAGTGACAGGTACGCTTCTAACATGGATGAAAAATTTTCTGACTGATAGAAAAATGAGGGCTGTGATCAGAGGCAATGTATCGGACTGGAGAAATGTCACAAGTGGAGTACCACAGGGTTCAGTTCTTGCACCAGTGATGTTTATTGTCTACATAAATGATCTACCAGTTGGTATACAGAATTATATGAACATGTTTGCTGATGATGCTAAGATAATAGGAAGGATAAGAAACTTAGATGATTGTCATGCCCTTCAAGATGACCTGGACAAAATAAGTATATGGAGCACCACTTGGCAAATGGAATTTAATGTTAATAAATGCCATGTTATGGAATGTGGAATAGGAGAACATAGACCCCACACAACCTATATATTATGTGAGAAATCTTTAAAGAATTCTGATAAAGAAAGAGATCTAGGGGTGGTTCTAGATAGAAAACTATCACCTGAGGACCACATAAAGAATATTGTGCGAGGAGCCTATGCCACGCTTTCTAACTTCAGAATTGCTTTTAAATACATGGATGGCGATATACTAAAGAAATTGTTCACGACTTTTGTTAGGCCAAAGCTAGAATATGCAGCGGTTGTGTGGTGCCCATATCTTAAGAAGCACATCAACAAACTGGAAAAGGTGCAAAGACATGCTACTAAGTGGCTCTCAGAACTGAAGGGCAAGAGCTACGAGGAGAGGTTAGAGGCATTAAATATGCCAAAACTAGAAGACAGAAGAAAAAGAGGTGATATGATCACTACATACAAAATAGCAAGAGGAATTGATAAAATCGATAGGGAAGATTTCCTGAGACCTGGAACTTTAAGAACAAGAGGTCATAGATATAAACTAGCTAAACACAGATGCCGAAGAAATATAAGAAAATTCACTTTCGCAAACAGAGTGGTAGACGGTTGGAACAAGTTAGGGGAGAAGGTGATGGAGGCCAAGACCGTCAGTAGTTTCAAAGCGTTATATGACAGAGTGCTGGGAAGACGGGACACCACGAGCGTAGCTCTCATCCTGTAACTACACTTAGGTAATTACTTAGGGATTCAAAAAGCATGGAAAAGAAGCGCAAGACCGAAGCCAACTGCCCATGGGCGGACAATCCTCGGCCACCAGGGATGCCGAAAGGGAGGGAACCTGCACGTGAACCAGCACCTGGCCGACATCATAAGGAAGAACGGGGGCGAACAAGCATGCCTTGAGGTTCTCCAATTCGCCCCCCAGAAAACCTGAACAACCGTAGGCAACTCTCGCCATTCAAGTGCGCAGTCCGACAGGACGAATGCCAAGCCCCCACAAAGAAAAAGCAGTCTGCCAGCCAGGAAGACTCTGGCACCTTGTAATGCACCCAATAAGGAAAAGAGGAGCCAAACTCAAAAAGAAGAAGGCTTCAATATCGAGGCGTAATCTGGGTCTCGCAGGAGGTAAGCCGCAAGGGCCTCCCACATCTTCCTCGGTGGGATACGGGAAGCCAAAAACCTCCTAAAGGAATGAACCGAAGAACCCAAGAGAACTCGGAGCCGAACCCGGGGAGGAGTCGAACTCATAACAAAATCGTACAGAGAGGGAGATAGGAAACCCCTCCCTTGTAACAACAAGCCCTGCATTGAGGGTACCAAACACCCAAGCAGAGACCAGTGGGGCCCAGGCCCGCCCCAAGTCAACTCCTCCCCAGCCCCGGATTCCTCCATGTCAGAACCCGGAGTCGAGCCGTCCTCCAAACCCTCTGCCTTTGGAGAAAAAGCAGAGTCCACCAGAAAAGCAAGGATGATGGGGGCTCGCTGGCATGGCCCAAAGCTCCGGCAGGAGGACCAGGCTCGAATGCCTCCGCCACCAATCCGGAAGGGCAATCCCCGAAGCCGCCGAGTCTCACTACCAGTATAATTCAGCGGGACAGCTGCAGGGCATCCAGAAAGGCAACCAACCTCGCACGTTGCTGCAACCTAAACCTTGCATGCAACACTAAAAACTGCCTGCACCCAAATATCAGTCTTAGTGGACTGAGTGAATGGAGTACAAGCAAGAACACCACTCGCAGAACTCNTTTCTGAGTGTGCCTATGGCACCCCTGGTCTTCATGGTTCTATTTTGCATTTTCTTCCATATCGTTTACTCCAGTATGTTGTTATTAAACTGTATAGATTTGGGACATGGCCCTCCATTATTTCCATGTGTATATTATTGATTCTCTCTCGTCGTCTTTCTAGAGAGTACATTTGGAGGGATTTGAGATGATCCCAATAATTTAGGCACTTTATCGTGTCTATGCGTGCGTATATGTTCTCTGTATCCCTCTATTTCAGCAATCTCTCCTGCTCTGAAGGGGGAAGTGAGTACTGAACAGTACTCAAGATGGGACAACACAAGTGACTTGAAGAGTACAACCATTGTGATGGGATCCCTGGATTCGAAAGTTCTCGTAATCCATCCTATCATTTTTCTGGCTGCCGCAATATTTGCTTGGTATGCTCCCTAAACGTTACGTCGTCGGACCATCATTATCCCAAATCCTTGATATGCTGTTTTCCTACTATGGGCAGATTCGATTGTGTTATGTACCTTGTATTATGTTTCATATCCTCATTTTTGCCATACCTGAGTATCTGGAATTTATCACTGTTAAACATCATGATATTTTCTAGTGCCCAAACGAAAACTTTGTTGATATCTGCTTGTAGCTTTTCAGTGTCTCCCGCAGAGGTAATTTTCATGCTGATTTTTGTGTCGTCTGCAAAAGGATGACACAAAGCTGTGATTTATATTTTTGTCTACATCTGTTATGAGAATTAGGAAAAGCAGCGGTGCAAGGACTGTACTTTGAGGTACAGAGCTTTTAACTGCGCTTGAGCTCGATTTTATTTGATTGACTGTTACTCTTTGTGTTCTGTTCGACAGGAATTGAGTATCCAGCTTCCTACTTTACCAGTTATTCCCATTGACCTCATTTTGTGTGTTATCACTCCATGGTCACATTTGTTGAATGCCTTTGCAATGTCTGTGTATACTACATCTGCATTTTTCTTTTCTTCTAGAGCTTCTGTGATTTTGTCATAGTGGTTGAGTAACTGCGACAGACAGGATCTTCCCGCTCTAAATCCATGTTGTCCTGGGTTGTGTAGTCCATTATTTTCCATAAAACTAGAAATTTGATTCCTAATCACTCTTTCAAAAACTTTTATTATGTGAGATGTTAGTGCAACTGGTCTATAGTTTTTTGCCTAGGCTTTACTACTGACAGTTGAGAGGCTGGTCCAAAGAGCCAGAGCTCAACCCCCGCAAGCACAACTAGGCAAGTACCCCACCAAAAGTAGAGAACCAGCACCTGGCCGACACAGTCACCAGGTTTCACTCACAATCTCACCTGCAGAGTGGAGACACGACCATGCCACAACACAGTCGAGTCGAGTTACATATCAGGAGCATAGCTAGTGGTTTGCCCGAAATGCTACGCGTAGTAGTGGCTGTAGGTATTGTATGTACTTTTACCTGAATAATAAGTTGAATTTGGAATATGTCCAGAGGTGCATGCCCAGCAGAAGACAAGGTGCAGTATGGAGGTGGAGGTGGCGCCACTCTGAGCCACCCCACACCCGGAAGCAGAGAAAAGAACAAAGTGATGTCCCACATACAAAATCCAGAACACCCCCAGCATCTAGAGGGCTATGACTGGAGAGAGAAGAAGAGCGAGAAGCCGTAGAAAACCACAATAAACGACGCGGAACACACAAGTACACCACCCAGAAACAAAACGATCACCACGATCCCAGTGCGCAAGGTACGACCGCACCGTGCCAATATCTTAAGAAGCACATCAACAAACTGGAAAAGGTGCAAAGACATGCTACTAAGTGGCTCCCAGACTGAAGAGCAAGAGCTACGAGGAGAGGTTAGAGGCATTAAATATGCCAAAACTAGAAGACAGAAGAAAAACAGGTGATATGATCACTACATACAAAATAGTAACAGGAATTGATAAAATTGATAGGGAAGATTTCCTGAGACCTGGAACTTAAGAACAAGAGGTCATAGATATAAACTAGCTAAACACAGATGCCGAAGAAATATAAGAAAATTCACTTTCGCAAACAGAGTGGTAGACGGTTGGAATAAAGTTAGGGGAGAAGGTGGTGGAGGCCACGACCGTCAGTAGTTTCAAAGCGTTATATGACAAAGAGTGCTGGGAAGACGGGACACCACGAGCGTAGCTCTCATCCTGTAACTATGTAACACTGTAAAGGTGTTTGGTTTAGTTTTATTTTATATACACATAGTTCATGAGTCACAGACAAGGATTTTGACAGACGCCAACTTGTCCGGCCTGGATCTCACCCCTCTAAGTGTTAATGACAACCAAGTGACCTGAGGTCAGCCAGGCGAATCTCACCTGGCTCTCGCTAATCTTATAATTGAGCCGGGTAGCCTTCAATCATGCCGACGTTAAGGAGTGCTTGGTAGAGTGCCGGAGGCTATCTAACTTGTGGGCGGAGTTAGCCACTAGGTTCCCAATATATACTCGGAGAGATATCGATTCAGGAGGAGAAGGACAGAAGAAGCAGAAAAAAAGACCGAAGAACAGCCAGCAGCGGCCAGCCGTCCACACAGGCGGTCCGCTGGCGGGGCGGGACAGTCTGTCAACTACAGACCCCCCCCCTCTCGCTATTCCACGGAGACTCAGACACTTGGTGAGTTGAACATTGAGGGACTTTGTCGTGTTCACTAAACAGGTGTTGTTGACGATCAGGGGCAGTCGAGTTGTAGGGTTCTCGAATTCTTGGGTGATGACTCACTTTGAATATTACCATTTTAGTTGAATTGCTTAAATTGATACTTAGTATGTGAAATATAATTGAAAGTTATTATTTAAAGTGTGTTTAACTTTGTTACCTGGAGTCTTGAGTAAGATGAGAAAATCTCAGCGGTTACTGGTTCATGAAATTAATGAGTACATGATACAGAGGGAGCATACCTCTTGATAACATCTTTGAGTATATTATGGTGATATGGACAAGTTCCATTCCTTGTCTTGTATGTAATGATCTAGAATGGATGGTGGCAGCATTTTCTATTTTCTAATTTCTTCTTCTACTAGCAATTTCTACTTCTACTATTTCCTATTTCTTACTTCTTCTAATTCCTAGCATTTTATTTCTAGCATCTTCTATTTTCTACTTCTACTATCTACTTTCCTACTTCTACCTATCTACCCTTCTACCTCTTCTACTTCTCATACTCACTTCCTACTTACTCATTATTCAATTTCCACCCCCCCCGTTACAACTACACTTAGGTAATTACACACTTAGGTAATTACCACCCATCTACCTGGTAGCGAGGCTCGTACACCAGTCGGACACACACATATCGTACATACACATATTGTACATACACACATCGTACATACACCAGCAGGCGTACATAATGAATAAGAGGAATGTCGAAACAGGAAGGAGAGACGATGTGAAAAAATAAGGCGAAACCGAATCAAAAGAAGACAAGGAGGATGGAAGGGAACCAACAAGTCCAAGAAAAGATCAGAGGGAAACCTTACCAGAAGTCAACAGACGTTCCAATAATATGGGAAGGTACGAAAAGGTTTGCGAACCAACGAGAACCATGACAAGCAAGCACAAAGCACGGAGGTACAGATGGACAAAAAAAAAAAGAATCAATGGACATGCAGGAACCCCGATACGAAGGGAATCTACCGGACCCGGCACAAGTCAGTATCACGAAAAAGGCGAGGAAAAGGGAGTGAACCCCCCCCCCCAGGAATGACGGAAAAGACGGACTCAAAGGGACACGGAACCAAACCCAGAGAGGGGTAGACCCGAAAACAACACGAACACAGAGGTGGAAGATAAAAACCCACTCTAAGGAACTGCAAGCCCCGCACCAAGGCTACAAAGACCCAAGAGGGGCAAAACAAGGCCGAGGCCCCCTAGGCAACCTCTCCCCAACCCCGGGAACCTCTACAGCAGGACCCAGGGCCGAGCAGTATCCCCAAAGCCCCAGCCTCACAAGGAAAAGCCGAGGTAGCAGTACAAAACACTAAGGAAGGAAGCCCACTGGTCAAACCCATACGGCATGGCTGGAGGAACAGGCTCGAATGCCTCTGCCGCCACCCTGGAAGAGGAAAACCCCCGAGACCGCCCGAGACTCATGCCAACCATACCCTGCTCCAAACCCAAAACCCGCCTACGGTTTGGAGCCGAAAGCAAGGGGAGGAAGTATGCACAACAGATGGGGAAGGACTAGGAGGAGTGGAAGGAACCAGAGCCAAAGTGACCCCCAACTCCCAAGTCCGGACCCCTATAACCAAAATGAGGCAGTCTCGGGGCATCTGGGGCCGCAACCAACCCAGAGTATTGCAGCAACCTAAACCTAGCATGCAACGCCGCAGCTGCCTACACCCACTTATCATGACCAGTGGTCTGGATGAACGAGAGCACATACAGACAACACCCGTCGCACAAATCCGGGGCAAAATAAACAACAACCCAACAGGCAGCATGGTGGAGGCACAACCAGTGAGTGTCACCCTGAGACAAGGAGACAGATCAACCTGCAAACTCGCAAGAGGCAAGGGGTTACTCATGAGTCACATTCATCAGACAACGGAGCCCGCGTGGGATTTCCCAGGGCCCTTAGCCATGGATACACGCTAAGGGAAGTCCAGGCAGGGTACTGCAAACCGGTGCCCAAGTCTACCAAACAAACTTCTAAAAGCGAACCCCCGGGACGTGTCCACTCTCAGGGGCCAACTGGGAAGTACCACCAAACAAAAATATATATAAAAACCCATAGAACAGCAAAGGGGAAACCACAAAGGCAGACACCCCTCACCAGGTAAAAACAAAAGAAAAACCCCGCAAGAGGACAACATACCCAGGCAGAACAGAACCGGCCGCTGTTATTGGTGTAAACTAGCTGTGCAGTAGCCCGTGCCCCTACCAGTGACGAAAACTACCACCTACCCAGAGACAAACAAGGATAACAAAACCCCAGCCGACTCTAAGGGTGGCACAGTACCGAGCAGTAAAGGACACAGAGGAGGTAGAACCCAAGGTGACTTGTGGAAGGTGGCCCCACACCCCAAGGGCAGTACTTACAGGGCACCTAGGCAAAAGAGCCCTAGGCGCATGCAGCCCGAATACCATGGAATCTCACTCCTGGCTCACACACCACCTGTAGTGACAGCCCACACCACAAGGCACAGAACTGAAACAAAACCGGAACCAGAGGCACTCGACTGGCCAGTAATCACATCAGCCAAGAACTGACGGTTGGATCGCTGGCGCGAATGGTCTGGGGCTCCACCTTCCCCCTCCCAGGGAGGGGGGGTTGCGCAGACGGCGGTGCGGCAACACGATGACGTCATGCTAGTTTGATAATTTTGTTTGGGGAGGTCTGTCCACTCGTTCGGCTTTCGGTAGCAATATTTTCACCAGAATAGGGGGTTTGTTTTGAGGCACCTGCCTTTCTGGATGCCTGTCCCGGTCGATGGTAGACATAGAATGCTCTCAACCACAGGGGGGTTTCTATAGGCCATTGCTCCTTGTGCCTTTCTGAGTGGGCCAGGTTCTGGCTGGTCTGACATACAAGTCAGATATAGGGCGACAAGTAGCTGAAGCAGCCTGTATATATTGCACTAGGGCAGAATCCTAAAAAAAACATAGGACAAAGCGGCGAAAACATCCATAGAGCCAGGGCCCAAGCCGATTCCAAAGAGGAGGCAAGCACCACCTGCCGACATGAGAGCCAGGAAGCATAAAACAGTGAAGCCGCATCCCGCAAGATTGGTGCAGAGAGCTTCTACAAGGCAGCCGCCGAGCCCAAGGCACCGGACCCAGGAACGGCCCCAAGCGTCCCCTCATCTTCTGCAAGCCAGTCTGAAGACAGCTTCAGGAGAGAAAAGAAACACAAGGCCGAAGCCAAGAGGTCACGGGCATGCAAGTTCTCAGCAACCTGTGCAGCCGGAAGGGGCATCCCCCTAGACTGCCCGAGTCTCAAAACCATCTAAACCCTGCCCCGACTCCGAAACCCTCAGACACTGTGGGGCCAGAAGCAGGGGGAGGGGACCAGAACGAACCACAACAGGGGAAGAATGAGGGAGTGTGGACTGAACCAAGGTCGAAGCCTTGGGTCAGTCTGGTTCCCTATGAGCAAAATGGGGCAGCATACCTCAACAGAACCTAAACAATATAAAGGAAAAATTAAGCATAAGAATTAGCTGTTGTGATACTAGCTAGTTAATTTTCAAAGTTAAGAGGAAGCATGCTTACATTACATGTGATTATCATTGACACTACAGCTCTAGTCACATACAGTAATGCAGAAGTGTTAACTGTGTGACTCTCTCTGAAAAGCAAGCCATATGTTACTTACAAAGTACAGTATATGCTATACAAAGTCAACATCAATATTCAACATCACTAAAATTTGAACTGACTTCCAAGGTATCTGAATCCTTTTCCTGAGGTTGCACTAGTGTGGGCTGAGGAGTAGGCTGTGTGGTAGGCTGAGAAGTTGGCTGGGTTCCTAGTTGTGTTACTTCTGTATTACTCTCTTTCCCCTTATTTTTCTTCTTCCTGAAAAAAAGGTCAAGCATTGAACATCTTGAAATATCCTTTTCTGGTGGGCTGCTCAGTAGCTTTCCATAGTTGCCAAGCATTAGGGAACTTTCCACTGAGGTTGCCAAGCATTAGAGAACTGTACCAGGCATCTCGGACCTAACCTACTGGAAACCAGGACCTCTATGGCTCTCTATGAGGCAAGAGAAGCTTTCAGATCAAAGATCAATATAAAACCAAGAAGAAACCCAGCAGAAAGTAAAAGCTCATTAAAAATAACTGCTTGAAGGAAATTAATAACCCTTGAGGTAAACACATCAAACAATTATTGTCTACCTTTTGGCAAAGTACATTAGTAATAGTCCAAACTCTGCATGCAGCAGTGAGAAGGTTGCCAGAAACAATTAGTTTACTTTGAAGGCTTGTCTTTAGCTTTCTCTTACTGTGATCAGGATCAGCCATCTTTGCTGTGTTTGCTTATGAGACTGCAGCTCAGCTCAGTTCAGAATAATAGCACATTAATATTTACGTAATTGCTAACACGTTCCAATAACGGAAATCTAGAACTGCTGTTGCTACGAGATTAGGTTCCAGCTCCAACTCATAGAGCTCCAAGCTTTCATTATCTTGCCTATATTATCTTGCTCCATTTAAGGGCTGGTTGGAAGTTACGAGGAAATGGGGGAAAGAAAGAGGAGGAATATATGCTATCGTTTCTGATAGAGGAGTTTAGGTCCTCTGGAGTCACTTCTATATCATTGGGAGAAAAGGTAAATTTTATATTCTGCTCTGTTCAATGGTGGGTCCATCTTAATCTCTGAAGAATGATGGATTCTGTCTGTGGCAAAGTTTCAGGAACTGGTTTGGTGTATGTTTTATTCTCTTTAAGATGCGGAGCTCTAGGTAAAAGGGCATTTTTCTACACTTGGTAGAGTAACATTCTCTCACACAGTTTGTCACTGATGTTTCATCATTTTCCACATCAGGTTCCAGTGGCCCTGCCTGTTATGGAGGTTGTGAGCCAAACTAATTAAAATTTCTAATATCTAGACTCCATATTTTCTCAGATTAGGCACATTAATTTCAAAGTGAAACTAACATTTTTCACTAAATAGTTGCAATGATTGTTTAATAACAATGAAGTACGTAATAAAATGACTTCCATGGTTAATCTTTCTATTGTGACATATAAAGATTTATTTACTTTTAGCAAGATATCTGACAGAATCACTGATTATTTAGCATACAACTTTTGTAGCTTTCTGAATACAGTGGAAACTCGGTTGATGAATGCCCCTCTTTACGAATTTTTTGGTGTACGAGCTCAATTTCTTTCGTAAAATTTGACTCGGTATACGAGCTTTGCCTCGCTTGGCGTTTGTTGATGCACGTATGGGTCAACCGAGCGCGTGGTTCCTGGTGGCACAGGCGAGGCGTGCCACCAGGAACCCGGTTCCTACCGGATTCTACCAGTGGTCATTTACCAGTGACTCTAGCCTAGTGACGATTGCGCTTGAATTCTTTGTTAAAATTATAATTGTTTTATGCTTTTGTGGTTTCTGAACCTAAAAGTAATTATTATATATCACACCATGGGTCCCAAGAAAGTCAGTGGTAAAGTTCAACCTAAGAAAATAGTTGTGAGTAGAGGCAGTAGAGGATGTCCCATCCTCACTAAGAAAATGTATGAAGTATGGGAAGAACTGCAAAGTTTAGCTGAAAAGACTCACCCACATAAAGCTGTAGGAGGCCATGGCATTGACCTTTTTAGTGATAATGTGATGTCTCACTACAGACAAGTGTTAAAATGTCGGAAAAAGCCAGCGTTGAATGTAATGAAACGCCATTTTCTGGGTGAGACCCGGAGGCTCCCCGAAGCTATACCTGGCTGATGTGTATACATTAGACCGTGGCAACAGTCAATCGAAGGAGTTCTAAGCCTACCAGGGACCAGAGGCAGAACCTGGCCCCCCCTCAAGAGAGGCACAAGGAGCAATGGCTTAATGACACCCCTGTGTAATTGGAAGCAGTCTTTGTCTGCCATCTACTAGGTCAGGCACCCAGAAAGGTAGGAATTTCAAAACAAACTACTGCTGGCAAATTTGCAAACCGAAAGCCAAAAAAGCAAACAGAACTCCCCAATCAAAAACTGGGAAACAAACATGACATCACCACAACCGTCGCGCATCCGTCTGCGCAACCCCTCCTTTCTCTTCCCGTGAGGGGGATGGGGATGTCCCAGACCTCCACGCCGGTAACTCTCCCCAGTTCAGAGGCTGAGTATCAGAAACGCGAAACACTGCCGACCGGAGGTTTCATTACATTCATCGCTGGTTTTCTGTGGAGAGCCCCTTCGGCTCCCCGGAGCTCCACCTAACCAAATATGAGGAAAAAGGGACTCACCCAGGAGGCGGTCGTCACTCGCTCCTGAACTCAAAGTCGAGAAAACTGGTCGCAACCTGCGACCCAAGACTATACACGCCCGAGAAGAACATTAACAAGGTAACATGCAGCCAGGACCCTGATCAACCTCCAAAAGCCCCGTGCCCGAAGATAGGCCAGGACATATTACCAAAACAGCAGCCAAATGACAAACTTACGAAAGGCGTGGGCACAGGGATAGACTGACACGGTGGACGAGCACCGCCTGTCAGCACGCGAGGCAAGAAGCGATGAACAGACACCGCCTCCCTCAGAAACGGCGCATATAACTTCACCAAAGCAGCCAGTGCCTGAGCTGCTGAAGCAAGCACACCGGACCCTGGCCGGTGTGCTTGCTTGACCCAGCTCCTTCACACTCAGCACGAGCCAGTCCGAAGACAGCTCCAGCTTCTTCTATCCCAAGTTCTTTCCCAAGAGGCAGACAAGAGGAGCTCCAGCATATTTCAACAATCCTAAGTATTGTAGTACAGGATGATGATAGTGAGTGGTGTCCCAGAGAACATAAAGGTATAGTGCTTTTGAAAAATAGGTGAGATAACAGGAATGTGCCAAGGGAAGTGAAAAATTGGACGAGAAAAAGTTGCCCCTAGTGTTTCCAGTGCAGAGAACAACATTCAAGATGGCCGCCAGCAAGAGGAAATACAAAACAGAGCTTGATTTTGTGGGATTCAGTGAAGAAAGCATTGAGATAACCAGTCTATACAACAAGCTGGTAAAATTAGATACTATAGTGACCTCTCATGTAGAAATAATTAGTAAATTGAAAGAAAGTAATGACCATTTAAATAGCAAAGTTGTATGTCTTGAGGGTGTAGTGACAGACTTGTGCAAGGATAAGATTCAATTGGAAACAAATTGCAAAGCCATGGAAGAAGAAAATAGACTCTTAAAAATAGCTTTGGAAGAAGTTAAAGTAAATTTAAACATAAATGACTATAATAGGTTAGGTAAAGAATTTCAATAGGAGAAACAGCTTTTGTCAGCACAGATGGAGGAAGTTACACAGGGAATAGAACAGTGCAAGAAAGATATGCAACTCACTTATGCACAAGTGGCCAAGGAGAAGGAAAAAACAGAAGTAGTAGTAAAGGAAGTCAAACACTGCAGCAACCAAGATAAAACAAACATTAGGCTAGAAGTAAGGAAAGAATTGGCATCTAACCCGAAGTTGGTGCAAAACACAGTTGATCGGAGTAAGTCCCTGATCCTTTTTGGCTGCAAAGAAAAGGAGATAACATCTAGGTCAGAAAGAGCTGTAGAAGAAGCAATAGTAGTAGATAAAATTGTTGGCCTCGTGGAAGGTCTTACAACCATAGAGAATGTGTGCGACTACAGGAGAATAGGCAGATATGTAAAAGGGGAAGATCGACCTTTGAGGATCACCCTAAATGGTGCCAAACAGATGGAAGAAGTACTAAGGAATGCTAGAAAATTACAAAGTGATGAGGATGGGAAGGGTGGTCGTTAAGACGGGATCTTTCAAAAGAAGATAGAGAGAAGCTGAAACTGAACCTCGCCGAGGCAAAACGTTTAAATGAGAGCAGGAATGAAGAAGAAATCAATTCTTTTTTCTACAAAGTGATAGGGGTAGGCAGACCAGTAAAGTGGTACATAAAGGCAAACCAACAAAATCATTAGAGAAAGGGGGAGTGAAAAATAAGAAGAGGGGGAACAAGTTCCTGAAGATTGCATACACCAACATAGATGGAGTAAGATCAAAGATACTGGAGTTAAGTGATATAATACAGCTGCAGACACCAGACATTGTTGCACTCACGGAGACAAAACTTGAAGATGCTATTTTAAATGAGGTCATATTCCCAAGGGGCTACTCAATTTGGAGATGGGACAGAAAAATCAGGAAAGGCGGTGGCGTTGCTGTGCTGGTGAAAGAACACCTAAAGGTGAACGAAATAATGACTACCAATCCACAAGAAGTTGACATAATAGCATTAGAGATCTGCCTTGAGGATGATAAACTAATGATCATAAATGCATATAGTCCACCGCTAAGCAGCACATGGTCAAAGGAGGAGCTAGATAGTAAACGAGAAGGTCTTATAACAATAATGAGAGATCATAGCGAGAGCGGATAACGATAGTTCACGACTGTTGATAGTCGGCGACTTCAACTTCAAATCCATAGACTGGGAAGCATATGAAGCTAAAACAGAAGATTTCTGGACCTGTAAATTTGTAGACCTCATCCTGGAAACATTCTTGTATCAACATGTTAAACAAGCTACGAGGATGAGGGACGGGGACGTTCCCTCTATGCTAGATTTGATATTTACCAGGAAGGAGGAAGAAATATTTGACATTCAGTACCTTCCTCCCTTAGGTAAAAGTGACCATGTCTTTTTGGGAATAAAGTATGCAATGCGTTATAATCTGGAAGAAAATATGACGGTCGATGAAATTGAAAAACCTGACTTTAGGAGAGGACATTATGGCAACCTTAGAAAAAATTTTAGTGAGTATAATTGGACAGACTTGTTGCTAGGCAAGGAAGTGAATGAGATGTATGTCAAGTTTTGTGAAATATATGATAAAGGCACAAAAAAATTTATACCAAAACAGAGAAGCAGAACTAGGAAACAGGATTGGTTCAACAAAGTGCGAGAGGGCCAGAGACCAAAAGACACAAAAATGGAATCAATACAGGAAGAGGCCAAACCCCCAACATACCAGCGATACAAAGATGCGAGAAACAACTACACGGCAGTGAGGAGAGAGGCAGAAAGAAATTTTGAAAAAGGGATTGCAGACAAATGTAAAACAGAACCAGGTCTATTCTATAAATTCATAAACAACAAATTGCAGGTAAAGGATAATATTCAGAGGTTGAAAATGGGAAATAGATTCACGGAAAATGAAAAGGAAATGTGTGAAACATTAAACGAAAAGTTCCAAAGTGTGTTTGTACAAAATGAAATCTTCAGGGAACCAGATACAATAAGAATTCCAGAGAACAACATAGAGCACATAGAGGTGTCTAGAGACGAAGTGGAAAAAATGCTCAAGGAGCTAAATAGAACAAAGCAGTTGGTCCAGATGGAGTTTCACCATGGGTTCTGAGAGAATGTGCACCTGAGCTCAGCATTCCTCTTCAACTGATTTTTCAGGCATCCCTGTTTACAGGAGTTGTAGCTCATGTGTGGAAAAAGGCTAACATAGTTCCAATCTACAAAAGTGGAAACAGGGAAGACCCCCTTTAATTATAGACCAGTATTATTGACAAGTGTAATAGTCAAAATATTGGAAAAAATAATTAAATCTAAATGGGTAGAACACCTGGAGAGAAATGATATAATGTCAGACAGACAGTATGGTTTTCGATCTGAAAGATCCTGTGTATCGAATTTACTGTTTCTATGATCGAGAAACAGATATTACAGGAAAGAGATGGTTGGGTTGACTGCATCTATCAGGACCTAAAAAAGGCTTTTGACAGAGTTCCACATAAGACATTGTTCTGGAAACTGGAAATATTGGAGGAGTGACAGATACGCTTCTAACATGGATGAAAAATTTTCTGACTGGTAGAAAAATGAGGGCTGTGATCAGAAGCAATGTATCGGACAGGAGAAATGTCACAATGGAGTACCACAAGGCTCAGTTCTTGCACCAGTGATGTTTATTGTCTACATAAATGATCTACCAGTTGGTATACAGAATTATATGAACATGTTTGCTGATGATGCTAAGATAATAGGAAGGATAAGAAACTTAAATGATTGTCATGCCCTTCAAGATGACCTGGACAAAATAAGTATATGGAGCACCACTTGGCAAATGGAATTTAATGTTAATAAATGCCATGTTATGGAATGTGGAATAGGAGAACACAGACCCCATACAACCTATATATTATGTGAGAAATCTTTACAGAATTCTGATAAGAAAGAGATCTAGGGGTGGTTCTAGATAGAAAACTATCACCTGAGGACCACATAAAGAATATGTGCAAGGAGCCTATGGCAACCGGTGACATCCTGCCCCAGACCTGGGACAACAACGGTCAACTATACGGTCCCAAGAGGACCATATTTTCTCCACAAGGCGATAAGTACCCCCACATAAACTTTAACAAATAAACATATGTAATATTATAAATATACTGTATACATATTATATATACATATGTATAAATTATAAATATATGCATATAATATTATAACATCACAAACCCAACATGGAGGTGTGTGGAGGCTGCAATAAGGCACTTCGGAAGACTGTTGTAGGCATTGTATGTAATATTTGTAACATAAGATTTCACCTGAGTTGTACAGGATTACCTACACAATATGCAAACCGGGAAGGTACCTACTGGATCTGTGAAAGTGACAGACAGGTGTGGGAAAACATTGCCAAACTAATGAATGACATTCCTGAAGTACACAGGCTACAATTCACACAAACTACCAGAAATATATGCAGAGTATATAAAGACAGCAACGAACTCTGAGCACAACCCAGGGATTGAGAATTTAGAGAGTCAAAGTAGCTATGTAGAAGGACATAGCGTCGAGGTACACAAAAATGAAGGCAATATTGTAGAGAAAACTGGTGATATGAATAAGGAGATAAAAAATGAGACGAATGAGAAAGACGAAAGCAACAAGGCGAAAGATAAGGGTAATACCGAGAATAAATGCAGAAACGAGAAAGTTGGAACAAAAATCACAGAGGTAGCCAAGTCGTACACGGATACAAACAAGAATAATGCAATCACAGATGAAAATATTTGCAGGTATTATGCAAAAGGACAGTGCAGATATGGGCCCAGAGGCACGGAATGCTCATTCATGCACCCACGGAAATGCCGGAACTGGTTAGGGAAAGGCAGATGTCGTTTTGATACTGAGTGTAGATATTTTCACCCTAAGCTATGCAAACTCTCAGTTAATGAGAGGAAATGCTACGATCTTCATTGCCCCGATTTCCACGTCAGAGGTACACAGCGCTATATAAGAGAGGAAGTCCAATATAATAGCCCTGAACATTTTTTAGAGGCAGGCAGAAACAGAGGGAGAAACAGACAGGCAGAAACGTGGCAGGAGTACGGATGGAGAGGGGGAAATGCCCGAGACTGGACTACATTTCGTCATCAAGCCCACACATACTACACCCCCCAACTACACAGAGACTACCACACTCCCCAATATCACTTCCAAAACTGGACAAACCATTGCCACAACAAACACACCCTGGGTCAGGGTAGAGAGGAGGGAGAACCACCAAAACCTTCCAGAAGTGACACACAATATGGACAATCATTCATTTTTGCAAACATTCAAGGTCTAAAGCCAAAGTCAAGAAATAAAGTCAAGTTCATAAATGGTCTCCTATTAGAGTCAAACTCCATATTTGGGGCATTCACGGAAACTCATACAAAAGATTACATGGATGGTGAAATCTGGATTCCAAATTATAATTTATACAGATGTGATAGAAAAACTAGGTCAAATGGAGGAGTAGGTCTGTATATTAAAGAGGACCTGGTATGCACAGAACTACTAAACTCAACTAATGAGGTGGTAGAGGTACTTGGAATTAAGGTAGAGAAACTAAACCTAATTATTATTTTAATATATAACCGCCAGATACAACGGTTGAGGAATTCACAGAGCAGATGCACAAAATAGAGAACATACTTGATGACCTAGCAAACCCAGCTCCAGATATTATCTTCCTTGGAGATTTCAATTTACCGAGTCTAAGATGGAGAATGGCAAACACAAATATCATAGCAGGGAATGACCCGGGAAATAACCAGCCACAGGTCAGAGAACTTTGAGATTCTGTGACAAATTCTCGCTCAATCAACAGATTACAGAACCAACTAGGAACGAAAACACACTAGACTTGTTATTCACAAACAATGATGAACTAATCAGAGACATAACAATCTCAGATACTTCATACTCAGACCATAAGCTCATTGAAGTGCGAACTAGCATAATAACGGTAGTAGATCTAAGAGACCCAACAAGCGAGAAGGAATATTCAATCAATTCAATTTCAACAATAAGAGGATTGACTGGGAAAAATAAATGTAGACCTTTCAACCATTCAATGGGAGACGGTCTTAAGCGACAAACTCCCACACAGGGAATAGCTCAACTGACAGCTGAAGCTTACAAGGTCTGCTTGAAGCACGTGCCGGTGAGGAGGGGCAGAAAGAGGAACACTCTAGAAAGAGAACGCAGACGACTGTACAGGAGAAGGAAAAAAATTACGGAAATGCTTCGGCAGACACAACTATCACAAGCAAGGAAAATAAGCCTAAGCAGGAGATCGAAGAAATCGAACAAACGTTGAAGCGATCATATGAGTCTGAGGAAATGGAATTGGAACAGAGAGCTATACAAGAGATAAGGAAAAATCCGAAATATTTTTTCACATACGCTAAATCAAAATCCAAAACCTCGACCAGTATTGGACCGTTAATTACAAATGAAGGTACGTACACAGAGGACAACAAAGAGATTAGTGAAATTCTAAGAAGCCAGTATGAGGCTATGTTTAGCACACCAATTAACAACATGAAAGTTGATGACCCAGACAGCTTCTTTATGAATGACATTCAAGCTGCAGATAATATAACGGATATTACCACAAACTCGGAAGACTTTGAAAGAGAAATTGACAATATGCCCATGCACTCAGCCCCTGGGCCTGACTCATGGAATTCAATATTCATAAAGAAATGTAAAGTACCAGTAGCGAGAGCACTCAGCGTAATATGGAGAAAGAGCCTGGATACAGGGAGATACCAGCAGCACTTAAATCTGCAGATATAGCTCCGTTGCACAGGGGGGGAG
Source organism: Procambarus virginalis (assembly GCA_020271785.1). Lineage (NCBI taxonomy): Eukaryota > Metazoa > Arthropoda > Malacostraca > Decapoda > Cambaridae > Procambarus > Procambarus virginalis. The sequence goes on along the minus strand of WNGS01165339.1, from coordinate 14,417,395 downwards.
TAAAGCCTTGGCAAAAAATTATAGGCCAGTTGCACTAACATCACACATAATAAAAGTGTTTGAAAGAGTGATTAGGAATCAAATTTCTAGTTTTATGGAAACAATGAATTGCACAATCCAGGACAACATGGATTTAGAGCGGGAAGATCCTGTCTGTCACAGTTACTCAACCACTATGACAAAATCACAGAAGCCCTAGAAGAAAAGCAAAATGCAGATGTTGTATACACAGACTTTGCAAAGGCTTTCGACAAATGTGACCATGGGGTGATAGCTCACAAAATGAGGTCAATGGGAATAACTGGAAAAGTAGGACGCTGGATACTCAATTTCCTGTCGAACAGAACACAAAGAGTAACAGTCAATCAGATAAAATCGAGTCCAAGCGATGTTAAAAGCTCTGTACCTCAAGGTACAGTCCTTGCACCGCTACTGTTCCTTATTCTCATATCTGATATAGACAAAATACACGTCACAGCTTCGTGTCATCCTTCGCAGATGACACAAAAATCAGCATGAAAATTACCTCTGCTGAAGACATTGAAAAACTACAAACAGATGTCAACAAAGTTTTCGATTGGGCAGCAGAAAATAATATGATGTTTAACAGTGATAATTTCAGGTACTCAGGTACGGCAAAAATGAGGATCTGAAACATAATACAGGGTACAAAACACAATCAAATCTTCCCATAGTAGAAAAACAGCATGTCAAGGATTTGGGAATAATGATGTCCGACGATCTAACGTTTAGGGAGCATAACCAAGCAAATATCGCATCAGCCAGAAAAATGATCGGATGGATTACGAGAACTTTCAAATCCAGGGATCCCATCACAATGGTTGTACTCTTCAAGTCACTTGTGTTGTCCCGTCTCGAATACTGCTCAGTACTCACTTCCCCCTTCAGAGCAGGAGAGATTGCTGAAATAGAGGGAATACAGAGAACATATACGGCACGCATAGACGAGATAAAACACCTAAATTATTGGGATCGTCTCAAAGCTCTCCAAATGTACTCTCTAGAAAGGAGACGAGAGAGATACCAAATAATATACACGTGGAAAATACTGGAGGGCCAGGTCCCAAATCTACACAGTAAAATAACAACGTACTGGAGTGAACGATATGGAAGAAAATGCAAGATTGAACCAGTGAAGAGCAGAGGTGCCATAGGCACAATCAGAGAACACTGTATAAACATCAGAGGTCCGCGTTTGTTCAACGTCCTCCCAGCGACTATAAGAAATATTGCCGGAACAACCGTGGACATCTTCAAGAGAAAACTGGACTGTTTCCTAAGAGAAGTCCCGGATCAGCCGGGCTGTGGTGGGTATGTGGCTCTGCGGGCCGCTCCAAGCAACAGCCTGGTGGATCAAACTCTCACAAGTCGAGCCTGGCCTCGGGCCGGCTTGGGGAGTAGAAGAACTCCCAGAACCCCATCAACCAGGTATCAACCAGGG
>WNGS01165339.1:14373202-14400627 GCA_020271785.1 Procambarus virginalis | reverse complement strand
CCTAGGTGCCCTGTAAGTACTGCCCTTGGGCTTAGGGCTACCTTCCCTGGGTCGCCTTGGGGTCTACCTCCGCTGTGCCGTGTACTGCTCAGTACTTGCCGCCCTAGAGTCAGCTGGGTTTTTTCTTGCCCTTGTTTGTCTCTGGGTAGGGGTATTTTTCGTCACTGGCAAGGGCGCAGTGTACTGCACAGCTAGTTTTCACCATTAACAGCGGCCGGCTCTGTTCCGCCCGGGTACATTGTCCTCTTGCGGGGTTTTTCCTTTGTTTTTGTTTTTTGCCTGGTGGGGGGGGGGGTTCTGCCTGTTTGGTCCCCCATCGCTGTTCTTGGGTTTGTCTCAATTTTGTTTATTTGGTGGTACTCCCGCTTGTCCCCCGTGAGTGTGCACGTCCCGGGGTTTCAGCTATAGCAGTTTGTTGGTAGTTTTGAGTGCCAGTTCGCAGTACCCTGCCTGGGCTTCCCTTAGAGTGTTACCAAGGCTAAGGGCCCTGGAAAACCCCACAAGGGCTACGTGGTCCGATGGATGTGACCCCTGAGTCCCCCCCTCGCGTCCTGTGAGTTTGAAGGTTGCTCTATCCCCTTGTCTCAGGGGGACACTCACCGGTTTTGCCTCCGCCATGCTGCCTGTTGGGTCGGTGATTGTTTTGACCCAGAGTCGTGTGACGTGTGTTGTCTGTACGTTCTCCTGTTCACCCGAATGCATCCAGTGCATCTGAATGCTTGTTTGTTCGCCCCTGCCCTTCCGCGGGATGTTGGTGTCATGCAGCTTCACGTGCAGGTTCCTTCCCTCTCGGCTGCCTTGATTGCGGAGGATTTGCGGACTCGTGGCCTGCATGCTTCGGCTCTGCGTTTCTTTTCCCTCCTTGAGCTGTCCTCGGATTGGCTCGAGTTGGATGTGGGAGCGCTTGGGGCCGCTGCCGGGTCTGGTGCGCTGCCTTCAGCTGTGCGGGTGTCGTCTGCTTTGTTGAAGCTCTTCACGCCCATCCTGCGTGATGCGGTTTCGCGGTTCTATGCTTCTTGCCTCGCGTGTCGTCAGGCGGTGCTGGTTTCCTCTTTGGAGTCTGCCTGGGCCCTGCCTCTTCGTTTGTCCTCGTCCTTTTGTCTGTTGCTGTTTGCGGAGTTTGCTGTGGGGCAGTATCTGCAGGCGGCCTCGGTCAGTTGTCGGCCTATGTCGGAGTTGTTGTTGCTCCGGGGGGCTCGTGGGGGGCCTTCCCGGAAGGTCGTGCCAGGGCTTGGGGGGTCTTTTCATCGGGGTAGGCCTTTGGTGCCAGATTTTGGGCTGGCGGCGCCTTCGGTTCTGGCTGTTGCTGGACGGAGTGGGCTCCGTCCTGTTTGCCGCCTCGGTTCTCGCAAGGCGCGTCGGCCCTTTCGCGGTTCGTCCCATTGACAGGGTGATGGGGGGGGGGCGACTCGCCCAGTTTGCCCACGCCTGGTCCCCGATTCATGGGCTTTTCGGGCTGTTTCGTGCGGCCTGTGGTGGCGTTAGGTGGCTCTTCCTCCCTTGGGGGGTTCGGGGCTGGCAGGGCAGGCCTCTTCTCCTGCACTCTGTCGAGTCATCTCGGAGTGGGTTCGCTTGGGCGTGGTTGAAACGACGTCGTCTCTCAGGTTGGTTTCCCGCCTGTTTCCGGTCCCGAAACGGGACTGCGCTGACCTCCGGTTCATTCTGGACTTGTCCCGTTTGAACCCATGGGTGTTGTGCCCCTCCTTTCGGATGACTACGCTGTCCCAGGTCCGTCAGGGGGCAACGCATTCAGGCTGGACTGGGCGAGGTGGGGTTACCTGTACTTCTTTCCCCCGGTTCCACTGTGTCTCCAGATCCTGACTCGCTTGGAGACTTTCCAAGGTCGTGTTGTCCTTCTGGCTCCTTGGTGACCGGCCCAGCCTTGGTTTCAGGCGCTGCTTGCTCGGTGTCCGTACCCGAGGGTCTTCCCGCGGCTCCGCCTCTTTCAGCAGATCGGTCCGGCCCTGTACGAGGCTGGTTCCATCTTCTCCTCGAGTCTTCGCGTCTGGTGTTTTTGACTCGTTTTATCATTCATTGTATGGTGCGCAGGTGGCTTCGTTGTTGGTCTCCCACCTGCGTGCTTCGTCTCAGCGGCACTATGAGGTTTCCTGGCAGTCCTTCCGGTTTTTCCTATCACTGTGTCAGTGTTCTTCAGTCTCTGATAGGGTTGTTCTGTCTTTTCTCTCTTGGTTGTTTCAGGACCGTCATCTTATGCCGAATACTGTCGCTTCGTATCGTGCGGCGTTGGCAGAACCGCTTCAGCTTGCTTTCGGGGTTGATGTTACTTCCGCCCCGTTTCGCAAGTTATCTCAGGCGTTGTTTCACCTCCGGCCTGCTCATGCACCGCCTGAGCCGTCTTTGTCTTTGGACTGCGTGCTCTTGTTTCCCTCTTTCTGCCCCGGTTTGTTGTGGCCCCTTCCGTTCGGGATTGTTTTTCCAAGGCTCTTTTCCTGTTGGCATTGGCCTTGGGGGGTTGGGTTGGCGAGCTTCATGCTCTTCTCCGGCATCGTGGTTTCTGCTCTTTCGGTCCTGGTGGTCGTTTTGTTCGTTTGCAGCCGTCTCCCTCTTTTCTGGCGAAGAATGAGACGGCTGCGTTCTGGAGGGGGCCGTGGGTTGTTGATGCTTGGTTGGTCAGGCCGGGGGTGCATCATGTGTTGTGTCCAGTTGCGGCTCTGCCGTTATTTGTGCGCCACAGCTTCTGTTGCCAAGGATGCGCTTTGGGTTGATCCGGTTTCCCTTCTTCCCTGTTCCCGGGCTCGGGTCTCTCAGGTTGTCCGCAGGGTTATTAAGTGTAGCCAGCCTGCGGTTTTCCCGGGCCCACGACGTTCGTAAATTTGCTGCTTTGGCGGCTGTCTTTGGCAACATGTCTTGGGTGGACATTCGGGCCTGGGGTTTTTGGAGATTGAACAGGGTCCTGGCCGCTCGCTACCTGGTGAATGTTCCTGGGCCTCGTCGGGCCTGCGTTGCTTTGGGTCGGCGGTTGCAGCCAGTTGTCTCACCTTCGCATTGAGGAGTGAGGACAGCCCGCCGCCCGGGTAAGTCCCTGTTTTTCCTTATCTTTGGGTAGTTAACTCCAGGGAGCCGAAGGGGCTCCCCCCAGAAAACCAGAGTTGAATGAAATGAAACGCCATTTTCTGGGCGAGTCCCGGAGGCTCCCCGGCATCCCTCCCTCCCTCCGGTCGGCGATGTTTTTCGTGTTTTGACATCCAGCCTAAGAACTAATGGTTGGGTCGCCGTCGGTGGGGTCTGTGGCTCCCCCCTTCCCCCTCCCGGGGAGGGGGGGGGGGTTGCGCAGACAGCAGCGCGGCGACATGATGACGTCATGAGGGCTAATTTTCGTTTGGGGAGTTCTGTCCACCTGTTCGGTCTTCAGTCGCAATAGTTTACCAGAATAGGGGTTTGTTTTGGAGTGCCTACCTTTCTGGGTGCCTGTCCTGGTCGATGGCAGACATAGAATGCTCCCAATCATAAGGGGGGGGGGCATCTATAAGCCATTGCTCCTCGTGCCTCTCTAGAGGGGGCCAGGTTCTGGCTCGTGGTCCCCGGTAGGCAAGAACTCCATGCATTGACTGATGCCAGAAAGTTATACATATCCATTCAGCCTGGATAGCTCCGGGGAGCCTCCAGGACTCACCCAGAAAATGGCGTTTCATTACATTCAATGCTGGTTTTTTAGCATAGCATTCCACACATTTAATTATGTAAATTTGTAAAATTACACACTAGTCAATAATTTTATCCCAGCTGCTGCGAGAGACGGATGTGCATCAGGAGCGTTCCTGGAGGTTAATTAACTTGTGCTAACCACTATAGCGAACCAGTATTTGTGCTTATCAAGCAAATGGAACGAACTTCTACTATGTGTACAGAGTCTGAGAGTGAGGATGACATACAATACAACTCCAGGCTATTTCAGGTAGTAATGGAAAAGTGGCAGACTATAAACACATGGGTAAGAAGTGAAAGCAAGAGTAGTTGGGATGAGAAATGACTGAAAAATTGTAATGATCGATGACAGACAGGATCAAGATCTTTAATTACTCGCCAGTCTCAAAACAGAAGTCTCGCCCGACAGACGCAATAGGACTGCACACAGCAAGATGGGCAGTATACTGGAAGGAAATGGCTGTTATTTCCCTTGACATGTTAATAATAACTAACTTTTCAACAGAAGCTAGAGTGGACCGTTCAATTGACTAAGGAATTTGATGAATATGAACCATTATTTAAGGAGGGTGTTCACCGGCCCTACATAACGGTTGGGACAGAAGAGGCAGTGGAACATCTATCGTCTGACGGATTTAAGAATATTGTTTTGGTTTTTCTTGAAGTGGGAATAATTTACACTAAAGTTATTATTTTAAGTATCTGACATACCAGTACTCGGATCCTGAATTTCTTCATCTCAACAATGAAAGTATTGTGTGGGCTAAGAGGAACATTATATGTGGTGAAAAACAAAGCCAGATTAAAGGTCTTGTTAAAGGGTGAAAGACTTTTGTGCAAGGACTTGTATATAGGAAAATGTCAAAATATATTGAGGAGCCTACATTATGCATGAAGTATTCTCGTTGAGAACACATGGCTTGGAAATGCCAATTTGACCCCAGATGTTGGTATTGGGGTAAAAAGCATGCATAACACGTGACAGTATAGTCAGGATTGACAAAGGAGAATTTTGTTTTGCCCTCTTGCTGCAATTGTTGAGGCATTCACAATGCTGGTTCCTCTCTATGTCCCATGAAGTCCCTTGTGAAAGATTCCAAGCCAGCACCCATAAGTAGGGGTAAATGAATTCCCTCAGGAAGGCAAGATCTGACAGCAGGAACAAGGAAGACACAGTGGTGAGACAATGATAGCCTCTGTGACCAACGTTTGGATGAAAGGAATGGCAATTAAGGCTAGCCTAGTGGCAGTAGAAAATGAAGCTGAAAAAGTGTACCCTCATGGTGAAGGGCAGCGTTGTGAACTCTGCAGTTGGTACACGGATCTTGGAATACCTCAAAGTTGAGGTATTCCAAGAGAATTGAAGCTCTAGAAAAATTAGCTATGACAAACCGATGGGGTGTAGTGGGGAGTGAAGTGAGGAATGAAATGGAGGGGGAAGAAAGTAAGAAAGAGGATGGAGTATCATGGATGGAAGAGTCAAGGGAAAATGAACTATCTTGAGGTTATCATGAGTTGACTTTGGGGCTTAGCGTCCCTGTGGCCCGGTTCTCGACCAGGCCTCCTTTTGTTACACACCCCCTGGAAGCAGCCTGTAGTAGCTGTCTAACATCTAGGTACCTATTTACTGCTAGGTGAACAGGATGTCAGGGTGAAAGAAACTGTCCATTTGTTTCCACCTCCATTTTTAGAGGAAGGCAGAAACAGAGCAGAAAATATAAGAGAGAGGAACAGTCAGATGGAACCACCACAGGATTACAGAGGGAAAGGGAGATACCCACAAGTCTGGAATACACATTACCAACAAACACACAGGTACTACACCACACAACACTCGCCCCACTACCGAAACTGGACGAATCACTACGAAAACAACACACCCTGGACGCAAACACAGTGGCCCCCTTACCGGAGCCTCAGATATTAACACCAAGTAAGGCATCCAGCACTTCCACTACCACGATAACATCATTTATATTTGCCAACATTCAAGGTATAAAAACACGCAAATCCACAAAGTTCACTTATAGATGGTCTCCTTCATGAGGCAAATGCAGTGTTTGCAGCCCTAACAGAAACCCACACAAAGGACTACCATGATGGTGAAATATGGATCTCAGAGTACAATCTTTTCAGATGTGATAGGAAACACGGCTTCAGGGTGGGGTCAGCCTATACATCAAAGACACACTCATCTGTACTGAGCTGCTAAACACCTCAAATGATATGGTGGAAGTGCTGATAATCAAAATAGAGATTATAAATGTAGTTATTGTCCTTGTATATAAGTCACCGGAGGCAAACCCTCAGCAGTTTAAAGACCAACTAATGAAAGTAGAACACTGCTTGAAAACCTCACAAATCCACTCCGAACATCATCCTGCTTGGGGACTTCAACCTACGGCACCTGAAATGGAAGCACCTGGCTAATACAGTAATATCAAAAGAATACCAGGAAGTAGCCTTAATGAACAGGCACATGCAAATGACCTGCTACGGATGTGCGACAGGTTTGCCTTAAACCAGCAAATAGTAGAACCAACCAGGAAGGAGAACACGCTGGACTCATTTTCACTAATAATGATGAATTGATCAGGAACATAATGATTACAATACCTGTTACTCAGATCACAACTTAATTGAAGTTATGACAACCATGGGGAATAGACCTTCAAAACCAGTCCAGATTCCCGGTGGAGGAGATTTCAGCAAATTCAACTTCAATAATAAACAGATAAACTGGGAGCAAATAAACCAGGACTTCACAGAAATAAACTGGGAAGAACAGCTAGGAAATGCGAACCTGAACCAGTGCCTGGAAAAAATAAGCTCAGTAGCACTAGAAAATATGTACAAACCCGCATCCCCCTNCATCCTGAAGTGTAATTACCTAAGTGTAGTTACAGGATGAGAGCTACGCTCGTGGTGTCCCGTCTTCCCAGCACTCTTGTCATATAACGCTTTGAAACTACTGACGGTCTTGGCCTCCACCACCTTCTCCCCTAACTTGTTCCAACCATCTACCACTCTGTTTGCGAAAGTGAATTTTCTTATATTTCTTCGGCATCTGTGTTTAGCTAGTTTATATCTATGACCTCTTGTTCTTAAAGTTCCAGGTCTCAGGAAATCTTCCCTATCGATTTTATCAATTCCTGTTACTATTTTGTATGTAGTGATCATATCACCTCTTTTTCTTCTGTCTTCTAGTTTTGGCATATTTAATGCCTCTAACCTCTCCTCATAGCTCTTGCCCTTCAGTTCTGGGAGCCACTTAGTAGTGTGTCTTTGCACCTTTTCCAGTTTGTTGATGTGTTTCTTAAGATATGGGCACCACACAACCGCTGCATATTCTAGCTTTGACCTAACAAAAGTCGTGAACAATTTCTTTAGTATATCGCCATTTGTGTATTTAAAAGCTATTCTGAAGTTAGAAAGCGTGGCATAGGCTCCTCGCACAATATTCTTTATGTGGTCCTCAGGTGATAGTTTTCTATCTAGAACCACCCCTAGATCTCTTTCTTTATCAGAATTCTTTAAAGATTTCTCACATAATATATAGGTTGTGTGGGGTCTATGTTCTCCTATTCCACATTCCATAACATGGCATTTATTAACATTAAATTCCATTTGCCAAGTGGTGCTCCATATACATATTTTGTCCAGGTCATCTTGAAGGGCATGACAATCATCTAAGTTTCTTATCCATCCTATTATCTTAGCATCATCAGCAAACATGTTCATATAATTCTGTATACCAACTGGTAGATCATTTATGTAGACAATAAACATCACTGGTGCAAGAACTGAACCCTGTGGTACTCCACTTGTGACATTTCTCCAGTCCGATACATTGCCTCTGATCACTGCTCTCATTTTTCTATCAGTCAGAAAATTTTTCATCCATGTTAGAAGCTTACCTGTCACCCCTCCAATATTTTCCAGTTTCCAGAACAACCTCTTATGTGGATGTTCTGGTAACTGGAAAATATTGGAGAGGTGACAGGTAAGCTTCTAACATGGATTAAAAATTTTCTGACTGATAGAAAAATGAGGGCAGTGATCAAAGGCAATGTATCGGACTGGAGAAATGTCACAAGTGGAGTACTACAGGGTTCAGTTCTTGCAGCAGTGATGTTTATTGTCTACATAAATGATCTACCAGTTGGTATACAGAATTATAGAGTGTGTTATACAGAATAATTATATTATAATTATACAGAATAACACAGAGTGGCAACACAATAACACAGGTAACAGGGGCATAGGGTGAAAGAAACTCTGCCCATTGTTTCTCGCCGGCGCCTGGGATCGAACCCAGGACCGCAGGATCACAAGACAAGCGTGCTGTCCGCTCAGCCGACTGGCTCCCCAGAATAACCTAATAATAACAGGGAACCTCCAGAATAACCCCAAGAAAATAGCGTTTCATTACATTCAACGCTGGTTTTCTGGGGGAGCCCCTACGGCTCCCTGGAGCTTATCGGGCTAATGTATGTTATATTAGACCGGGACATTAGCTAAGGATCCTGTGGTCCCGGGTTCGATCCCGGGCGCCGGCGAGAAACAATGGGCAGAGTTTCTTTCACCCTATGCCCCTGTTACCTAGCAGTAAAATAGGTACCTGGGTGTTAGTCAGCTGTCACGGGCTGCTTCTGGGGGGTGGAGGCCTAGTCGAGGACCGGGCCGCGGGGACACTAAAAGCCTCGAAATCATCTCAAGATGACCTCCCTGACACCCTCCTTCCCTCCAGTCGGCAGTTTTTTCCATCATGACTAGAACTGAAGTGGTGGGCAGTTGGCCCACCTGAGCCAGCTGCCCTCCCCCTTTCTCCCTTATTGTGGGGGGGGGGGGTACACTAATGATCTAGAGTACTAGTTAAGGACAGGGTTGCTATTTTTTTTATTTCAGCAGGAGTTTTTTTTGCTCTTTCTGGCTGTCGGTAGCAATTTTACTGGCTAGTTGTTTATTTTGGTTCACCTATCTTTCAGGGTACCCACCCCTGTTGATGGCGGTATATGACATACTTTAAATGTAAAGTGCTCATACGCCATTGCTCCCTGCGCTCTTTGTGGGGGGACCATGTTCTGGCTAATGGCTCCCAGTAGGCATAAGAACTCCTATGACTGACAACCCCAAACTAATATAGTACATATCAGTTTGAATAGCTTCAAGGAGCCTCCGGGGCAACCCCAGAAAATGGTGTTTCATTACATCCACAAATCTTGAGCACTCTGGTTTAGCCGATTTCTAAGAAAGATTTATTTTGACATCCAACATGACAATAGGTATTTCCAAAGAAGTTTTCTATAAGTAAAGTTTAATATATTGGCATTATCCAGTTCCTGATCTTTTGAAAATTGAGCAACAAGGTAGTTGACTCTAATAAAGGTGAATGTGGATTAACCCTTTAACTGCGCAACGCGCCTGCAGGCCCAGGCTTCAGGTGCGCAACGCGCCTCCGGGTATTTGTATTTTTCACGTTCCATTCAAAACTCCCGCGGCTGCATGGGGTTCACATCAGCTTCCTCAGAGCTCTTGTAAACAGATGCCATCTTTAAAAAAAATCGTGGTCCACCATTCCCAGGTGTGGGAGCCTCAGTAGTGAGTGAGCAACCAAGGCTGGCACTTGCAGTATGAGCGCACAGCACTGCTGTTCACCGTGTGACCACAGCATCGCCTAATAATGTCATAATATATATATAACTTGTATTATTTAGCCACAATAGTATTATAGAAGAGCCTGAGTGTGATAATGACTGGGTACAATGTTCAAATATCAGTGATTCAATGCTGTTCACGATGTTCACAGCGCTAACCACAGCACCACAGCATTATTTCGTCCATTTAGGAACCTTCAAACTACTTTTTAAGTTCCTTTTCAAAATAAACTTGTGGTTAATTATTCATTTACAGGAATTAGTGACCAGGATTGTGGTTATAATTAGCGTTGAGCGTAGTATTGTGGAAGGAGGAATTTTGGTGAGGGAGGGAGGAGAGAATTGAGGTACCCTCACTGTGTGGCAGCCACTCTTGTTTTGCTCACCACACTAGCTTCGTGGTTCACTATGGGGAACACACATGTACATGGGGTATATACAGTGTGTGTGTATAGTGTAATAACAGCATCAGGAGCTGGAGTGAGGGAGGGCCGGCTGGGTGTGGCTGCTCACACTCGCGGTGTTCTGAATGTGTTGATGGTGAATGTATATAATGTGTTTGACAGTGTATAGTCTGTAAATAGATTATATATACATAAATTAGCATGATACATGGTAAATATGTGCAAACATATGTGTACACAAGTGTCATGCACGTAACACTGTGTCCTCGGACAGTACGGATCTTTTACTGCCATAATATAGTGTACGTGTTCATTATACATAGGATTAGCACGTAAAAACAAATAAAATGTATTTGGAACTGTGTGCAAAAAATGAACAAAAATATATTCGCGGCAACTAGCACGCCCCGCCCCGGGAACTCTACTGGCCCCGGGAGCATATGTCACGGGCGAACGGGGAATGATGACGTCACGCGCCAACTTACGGACCCCATAGCAGCCAAAGTACGTACAAATTCGAATTTTTTTTACATACCCATACTGAGGGAAGGGTTTTTGACACTTTAAAAAAAAAAAAAGAATTTTTCAAGAGAATTTATTTCCTGCGCACTGGGGGGGTGTCATATTTATAGGCCACACAGTTAAAGGGTTAAACATGCGACATGAAATAAAGTAAGGTAATTATCAGGTGAAAGTGCTAATTCATTACGATTATATAGCACTTGTGAGGAATAAAGATAAGGATTTGGAAAAAAACAGAGGGAAGGAATGTTGCCTAACCTCTTGAACGACCGGGATTGAACACTGACCTGCAAGAAGCGAGACCATTGTTACACTGTCCAGTTATATTAAATTATACAGTAAAGCCATAGAATTTACTGAAAATTATAAAGTATACAATAAAAAAAAATATTGCAGTTGAATTTGTTGTGAAAATCAATTTATGTAAATAAATTTCAGTGTATAAAACTGTGTACGAGTTGTAGCAGACTAAACAAGTCCTTGAGGCTCTTCAAACTTGTGCCAGTTAGGCCTTTTCTCTATCCATGCCTTAATAGATGGCAGGGCCTTGACACGATCCATGAGTTCTTTAGACTTGGGAAAACTATCCAGAAGCCCTGGCAGATAATCCTTGTACAAATCCAGGTATGCTGCCACGAACACATCCACCCATGTCATCTGTAAATAACCATATATGTATAATGTCTACCTAAATATACATACAGTACTGCTTTAGAAGGTGATACACATTTAATTAAATAAGAAAATATACCCAGTGCATTCTAATGTAAGTATCATCATCAACGCTTGCTAAGCTTACTGTTTAACCACTGGGCTGCTTGGCTTCCAAATACAGCATCCACCCTGTGTGCAGGAAATAAATTCTCTGGAAAAAACCAGTGTTGAATGTAATGAAACGCCATTTTCTGGGTGAGACCCGGAGGCTCCCCGGAGCTATCCAGGCTGATATGCTAATGTCAGACTTTGGCATCAGTCATGTATGGAGTTCTGTGGGCCTACCGGGGACCACGGCCAGAACCTGGCCCCCTCAGAGAGGTAAGGGGAGCAATGGCCTATAGAAACCCCCGTGTGGTTGGAAGCATTCTACGTCTGCCATCGACCGGGTCAGGCACCCAGAAAGGTAAGCATCCAAAACAAGCCCCTATTCTCGTGAAAATATTGCTACCAAAAGCCGAACAAGTGGAAAGAACTCCCCTAAACGAAACGAGTAAACGATCATGACGTCACACGTCGCCACGCCGCTGTCTGCGCAGCTCCCTCCCCTCCTCGGGAGGGAAAGGGGGTGCCCCAGAGCCCCAGACCCCAAACGCCGGCTATCCACCCTTAGTTCTTAGGCTGGATGTCAAAACACGCAATAAACTGCCGACCAGAGGGAGGGAGGGATGCCGGGGGAGCCACCGGGTCTCGCCCAGAGAATGGTGTTTCATTACATTCAACGCTGCTTTTCTGGGGGGGAGCCCCTTCGGCTTCCTGGAGCTAATTACCCACAGAGGAAAAACATAGGGACTTACCTGGGAGGCAGTTGCTGCTCACTCCTCAACTCGAAATCGAGACAACTGGCTGCAACCGCCGACCCAAAGTGACACAGGCCCGACTAGGCCCAGGAACATTCACGAGATGACGAGCAGCCAGGATCCTGTTCGATCTCCAAAATCCCCCCACCCGAATGTCAGCCCAGGACATATTGCCAAACACGGCGGCAAGAGCCGCAAACTTGCAAACGTCATGGGCATGGGGATAGAGTGCAGGCTGGCTAGCCTTAATAATCCTGCTGACGACCTTGGTGATCCGCACCCGCGAACAGGGAAGAAGGGAAACCGGATCAATCCAAAGCGCGTTCACGAACACAGAAGCCGTGGCGTGCAAATAACGGCAGAGAGCAGCAACCGGGCACATAACATGATGCACCCCCCCGGCCTGACCAACCAAGCATCAACAACCCAAGGACCCCTCCAGAAAGCAGCAGTCTCATTCTTCGCCAGAAAAGGAGGAGATGGCTGCAGACGGAAAAACCTATCACCCCGAACGAAGGAGCAGAAACCCCTGCGCCAGAGGAGAGCATGAAACTCACCAACCCGACCCCCAGAGGCTAATGCCAACAGAAAAAATACCTTTGAGAAACAATCCTGAACCGAAGGGGCCACAACAAACTGAGGAGAAGAAAGAAAAGAGAGCACCCTGTCCAAAGAACAGGACAGCTCAGGCTGTGCATGAGCAGGCCGGAGGTGAAACAATGCCCGAGACAACTTGCGAAACAGCGCAGACGTAACATCAATACCGAAAGCAAACTGAAGTGACTCCACCAGTACCGCACGAGCCGCACAGTGTTAGGCATAAGGAGATGGTCCTGGAACAACCAAGAGAGAAAGAACACCACCACCCTAACAGAAAGCGAAATACAACGACGAAGATGTAAGAAGAAGCGGAAGGACTGCCAGGAAACTTCATACTGCCGCCGAGACGAAGCCCGCAGGTGGGACACTAACAAGGAAGCCACCTGATCACCATAGAGATGATGATGATAAACTTGAATCAAAAATACCATACGCAAAGACTCGAGGAGAAGACTGAACCAGCCACGTGACGTACCGGTCCGATCTGCTGAAAGAGGCGGAGCCGCGGGAAAACCTCCGGGTTCGGACATCGAGCAAACAGCGCCTGAAACCACGGCTGGGCCGGCCACCACGGGGCCAAGAGGACAACTCTCCCCTGGTAAGTCTCCAAGCGAGTCAGGACGAGGAGTAACAGCTGAACCAGGGAAAAGCGATACAGGAACCCTCATCTCGACCAGTCCTGCCGGAAGGCATGGACCCTGATGGCCTCGCAGTTGGGGAAAGGCGCCACATACGAGGAAAGGCGCTGCGACCACGCTGACACGAAGAGGTCCACCTCGGGACGCCCGAACGTCCAGCAAAGCCAACGGAAGGAGTTGGTGTCGACCGTCCATTCCATGGAGAGGGGAATGAAACGAGACAGGCCATCGGCCAAGACGTTGGACACTGCTCGCATGTGAACTGCCAGGAGAGCCAAACCCCGACAACTCAGCAGACGAGTCGCCTGAAGTGCCAAAGAGCCAAGGACCGCATCGAACCCCACTTGGTTCAGACAATGAACCACCGTGGAGCAGTCCGAATGGCACCAGTTCATTGACCCACGGGCAACCCGAATCCTTCGAAGAAGAAACCACACCGCCTCGAACTCCCGCTCTTTGCTGTGGGCTCGACGGAAGGACAGACTCCACCGTCCCTGGCTGGCCTGGTGAGCACTGGTCACAAAGCCCCAGCCGAGAGACGACGCGTCCGTGAACACATCGAGCGAGGGCTTGGGTAGGTACCAAGGCACTGAACCCTAAAAACCCGAAGAGGAAACCAACGACGCAGCAACCGACGCAAAGCCCCTGGGATCCGAACCCATCATCACAAAGTTCAGACTCCCACACAGACCCCCAAGTAACCTCTGGGTGACCCGGGAGCCCCTCAGAAACATGCACATGCGGAACTACAGCCGTAGGAGAGACTCCGGAGGGAGAGACAAGGAAGCGGTCCGAGAGTCCCACACAAGGCCCAACCAGGTCCAAACCTGGGAGGGAACCAAATGGGACTTCCCCCGTTCACCAAGAACCCGAACCCGGCGAGCTGAGAAAGAAACAAATCCCTGGCCAGTAGATGAGTGGATCGGCTGGGAGCCCAAACTAGTCCAGTCGTCGAGGTAGGCCATACCCGAACACCCAACAGACGCAGATGGGCCACCACGACCCGTGTAGGCGTGTGAACATGCAAGGGGCCAGATTCAACCCAAACGGGAGACAACGAAAGCAGTAACCTTGACGCCCCACAACTAACCGAGTCTGTCCCTGAACCTTGGATGAACCGGAACGTGCCAATAAGCGTCCCGAGGTCCAGAGACACCATCTAAGCGTCGGGGTCCGACGGAGCCGAATCTGGGACAATTCCAGAATGAACCGCAGGGCTGCGCAGTCCCGTTTCAGGGACCGGAAACAGACGGAAACCCGTCTGAGGGACGTCGTCATTTCGACAACGCCCAAGCGAATCCATTCCAAGATGACCTGACAGTGCAAGGGAAGAGGCCTGCCCCGCCAGCCCCGAACCCCAGAAGGGGGAGGGGGTGCCCACCCAACGCCACGGAGGCCGGAAGAAACGACCCGAAAAACCTACGAATCGTGGGACCAGATGTGAGTGAACAGCGCAAGCATCCCCCCCACCGCTCCATCAATGGGACGAACTGTGAAAGGGCCAGCGCCCCTTACGAGACCCTGAACCTCGCACAGAGCGAAAACCGGCCGACCAGATGAGGGGGGGTCCGAAGGCGGAGCCGAACCCGAACCCGGCACCAGTGGCCTACCACGACGAGAGGAGCCCCAAGCCCTGGCATGACCCTTCCAGGAAGGCCCACCACTGGACACCCAGAGAACTAACAAGTCCGATATAGGACGGCAAGAAGCCGAAGCAGCCTGAATACTGCGCCACGGCTGAATCCTCAAACAGCAGAGGACAAAAGGGCGAAGACATCCTAAGAGCCAAGGCCTAGGCAGATTCCACAGAGGAGGCAAGCACCGCTTGCTGACACGCGAGCCGGGAAGCATAAAACAGGGAAACCGCATCCCGCAAGATCGGCACGAAAAGCTTCAACAAGGCAGCCGACGAGCGAGCTGCCGAGGCCAAGGCACCAGAACCAGGAACAGCCCCAAGCGCCCCCACATCCTCCACGAGCCAGTCCGAAGACAGCTCCAGGAGGAAAAAGAAGCACAAGGCCAAAGCCAAGAAGCCCCGGGTGCCTCAAGTCCTCAGCCACCAGCACAATCGAAAAGGAGGGAACCTGCACATGGAGCTGAACGACGCCAACATCACGAGGAAGGGCAGGAGCAAACAAGCACTCATTGAGGTGCTCAAGATCGCCCCCCAGGAAACCTGAACCACCGTCGAAGCCTCCCGCCATTCAAGCGTGCGGGAACGGCAGGAGTGCCAAGCCTCCAGGGCAAAAACAGGACAGTACGCCAGCCAAAACGACTCCAGGACCTCGTTACGGAGCCAGAAAGGGAACAAAGTCTCAAACCTGAACGCCGAGGGATCCATTGCTGAGGCATAATCCGGGTCACGCAGGAGGTTTGCCGCAAGGGCCGCCTGCACCACAGCAGGTTGGATGCAATGAGCCAAAAACCTCCGGAAAAACGGAACCGAAGCACCCGGGGGGAACACGGAACCGAACCCAGGGAGGAGCAGACACCAAATCCAATTCGTATGCAGAGGGCGGGAAAGAAAATTCCACTCCTTGTAACAGTAAGCCCCTGTAACAGTAAGCCTCAGAGAGCAGACTTGCTTCAACCGTCTACCACTCTGTGAAAGTGAATTTTCTTATATTTCTTCGGCATCTGTGTTTAGCTAGTTTAAATCTATAACCTCTTGTTCTTAAAGTTCCAGGTCTCAGGAAATCTTCCCTATCGATTTTATCAATTCCGGTTACTATTTTGTATGTAGTGATCATATCACCTCTTTTTCTTCTGTCTTCTAGTTTTGGCATATTTAATGCCTCTAACCTCTCCTCGTAGCTCTTGCCTTTCAGTTCTGGGAGCCACTTAGTAGCATGTCTTTGCACCTTTTCCAGTTTGTTGATGTGCTTCTTAAGATATGGGCACCACACAACCGCTGCATATTCTAGCTTTGGCCTAACAAAAGTCGTGAACAATTTCTTTAGTATATCACGATCCATGTATTTAAAAGCAATTCTGAAGTTAGAAAGCGTGGCATAGGCTCCTTGCACAATATTCTTTATGTGGTCCTCAGGTGATAGTTTTCTATCTAGAACCACCCCTAGATCTCTTTCTTTATCAGAATTCTTTAAAGATTTCTCACATAATATATAGGTTGTGTGAGGTCTATGTTCTCCTATTCCACATTCCATAACATGGCATTTATTAACATTAAATTCCATTTGCCAAGTGGTGCTCCATATACTTACTTTGTCCAGGTCATCTTGAAGGGCATAACAATCATCTAAGTTTCTTATCCTTCCTATTATCTTAGCATCATCAGCAAACATGTTCATATAATTCTGTATACCAACTGGTAGATCATTTATGTAGACAATAAACATCACTGGTGCAAGAACTGAACCGTGTGGTACTCCACTTGTGACATTTCTCCAGTCCGATACATTGCCTCTGATCACTGCCCTCATTTTTCTATCAGTCAGAAAATTTTTCATCCATGTTAGAAGCTTACCTGTCACCCCTCCAATATTTTCCAGTTTCCAGAACAACCTCTTATGTGGAACTCTGTCGGTGTAGTGGTGAGAATGGTTTGGAGGATGAGGATGGTGGAGTGGGGAATGGTGGGGAGGACGAGGGGACGATGGAGTGGGGGGATGGTGGGGAGGACTAGGGGACAGAGGAGTGGGGAATGGTTGGGTGGACAAGGGGATGGGGGAGGGGGGAATGGTGGGAGGACTGGGGGACAGGGAAAGGTTGCTGTGGCTCAGCGATGCACATGTGTTGTTGAGCCACAGCAACACGTGGCCGGGTACAGCTAGTTCTTGATATTTATCTAAACATGTGTAACTAGTACTATCAGCACTAAAGTACTTTGGTGCTGATAGTGTTAAAGCGCTTAATTGTAAGCACTTCAATTTTGTAGTACTGTACCAGTGATTAAGCTTGTTGTGCATACTTTATATTGCTCTAAAAACCAACCTTGGCATTATATTTCTATTGCAAATTTGTAATCCAGTCAGAGACTTAACCCTTGAAGTGCACAGCACAACCTGGGTTATTTTTTGGTGCAGCATAAGATTTAAGACTCCCACGGGTATATGGGGGGCTCACATCCTGTTCTTCAGGGTGAAGAAGAAAAAAATATCGTCTGCATCCCAACATCCCTGCATCATGTTAGGGGGCCTGACGGCTGAGTGGATGGTGCTTGGGATTCGTAGTCCTAATGTTCTGAATTTGATCCCTGGCAGAGGCGGAAACAAATTGGGTAAGGTTTCTTTCACCCTGATGCGCCTGTTCACCTAGCAGTAAATAGGTTCCTGGGAGTTAAGACATCTGCTACGGGCTGCTTCCTGGGGATGGGTAACAAAAAGGAGGGCTGGTCGAGGACTGGGCCGAGGGAACGCTAAGCCCCGAAATCATCTCGAGATAAACCTCAAGAAGATCCCTCCTGGCTGTGAGAGCCTTGGCACTCAGAGAGCAACCATGGATATCACATTCAGCAGAAGCTCACAGTACTACTGTGCAGCTATGGACCATAGCACCACTTGATAATGAATAAAATGAGTAACAGCACTTATTTTGTGATCATAGATGATATTGATTGTGATACAGACTATGTACAAGGTTTCAGATCTCAATAAATCAATGCTAATTATGATGTTCACGGCATGAGGCAGACTCTCGGCCATTGTTTTGTGCATCTACGTCTCATGAAATGAACTCGTGCTCCTTACAATATAACGTTGTGGAAGTGGATTTATATTCAGGATTTAGTGACAGAAATGTGATAATGATATTAGCAGTTCTCTGGTTAGTCTTAGTGATGTGCATTGTATATTAGAGGCATTTTCTTTCTTCAGATGGTGATGTCTGCTGGCATCATCTGCTCGTATTATGTGGCTCTATTTTGTGCTTTGATTCCATCCACCGCATCCACCAGAACTGCTTATTGGTTCGTTACGGTGTTTAAATATGTTGAGAGAGAGTGTGAGTGAGTGAGTTATTACATTATATACACAACATATGTAATGTTGTGTGTATAATGTAATAAGAGCAAAAACTGTATGTTATATTGTTCAAAGAATATACAGAAATATTTGAATATGAATTAGTAAAATTAATATCTTTGTGTACCAATATTTTACAAGTTTTGTGATACAAATATTATTGACATCCTAATGCATCATTACACTTCAAAAAACCATGGTAAAATCATTTAAAATATGCAGAAAATACTATACTATATTCATGCATGTTGAGACAGTATCATGCAAGCAATGCATGACTTGGCTGAACCCCGATAACCATTATATAAGATTACAGTATTACACTCACAAGAAACACTTAGTGATTCGTAATGGTGTATGAAAATGTAGATAGTTATACTGTACTAGATATAAAGCGTATATGCAGTGTAATAACTGCAGAAATATTGTGTTTTATGGTTCTAAGAATATAATATACATGTCACTAATATGTGCACCATATTTTTAAGCATAGCATTTAAGTATTTTCTGGGGGGGAGCCCCTTCGGCTCCCCGGAGCTATCCAGGCTGAATGGATATGTATAACTTTCTGGCATCAGTCAATGCATGGAGTACTTGCCTACCGGGGACCACGAGCCAGAACCTGGCCCCCTCTAGAGAGGCACGAGGAGTAATGGCCTAAAGACCCCTCCCTTATGATTGGAAGCATTCTATATCTGCCATCGGCCGGGACAGGCACCCAAAAGGTAGGCGCCCCAAAACAACCCCTATTCTGCTAAACTATTGCAACCGAAGACCGAATAGGTGGACAGAACTCCCCAAATGAAAATTAGCCCTCATGACGTCGTCATGTCGCCGTGCCGCCGTCTGCACACCCCCCCCTCCCCAGGAGGGGGAAGGAGGGAGCCCCAGACTCCACCGACGGAGACCCAACCATTAGTTTTCAGGCTGATGGTATCTGGTGAGGTCGTGCTCTGGCTCCTGTTTGCAGTTGCAGTTCTGTGCCTTGTGGTGTGAGCTGTCCCTTCCGGTGGTGTGTGGGCCAGGAGTATTGTTCCACGGTGCTCGGGCTGCATGCGCCTAGGTTATCTTCCTAGGTGCCCTGTAAGTACTGCCCTTGGGGCTTAGGGCTACCTTCCCTGGGTCGCCTGGGGTCTACCTCCGCTGTGCCGTGTACTGCTCAGTANCAGTGTGACAGGAAAAATTTGTAGAAAATTTGATGTAGTAATTCCTCACTGATGTTGAGACTCGTAATAATCTAGGCACTTAAATATTGAAGGTTTGGTCATTACTGTAGTTTCCGTATTTCACAACCAAGACAAATCACTTCTTCTATTTTCTTAAGTTTCTGAGATAACTCACTCAGTCTTTCCTGTACATCAAAGACTGTACCTTCTGGACCTAAAACAGGCTTTCGACAGTCCCACATAAGAGATTGTTCTGAAAACTGGAACATACTGGATGGAGGGAGGGAGGGAATTATCGGGGAAAAGCACCAAGCCATTATGACTATATAGCACTTGGAAGGGGTCTGGATAAGGATTTGGGATGGGATGAGGGAAAGAAATGGTGCCCAACCACTTGGACGGTCAGGGAATGAATGCCGACCTGCATAAAGTGAGACCGTCGGCCACATACTCGAGGAGTGGGAGGGAGGCGTCTAATATGGATGACAAATTTTCCGACAGAAAAAAGTTGGCATTAATCAGACTGGAGAAATGTCACGAGTGGAGTACCACAGGATTCAGTTCTTGTACCAGTAATGTTCATTGTCTACATAAACAATCTACCAGAAGTAATACAGAATTATAAGATCATGTTTGCTGATGATGCTAAGATACTAGGGAATATAAGAAACCTAGACGATTGTCATGCCCCCTCAAAAGACCTGGACAGAATAAGTGTATGGAGCATGATGACAAATGGAACTTAATGTGAAGAAATGCCATGTTATGGAATGTGAAATAGAAGAAAGTAGGTCACACACCCTATAAAATATGTGAAAAAGCTATAAAAAAATTCAGATATAGACAGAGATCTAAGGGGCAATCCAGATAGAAAACTGTCACCTGAGGACCACATAAAGAACATTGTGCGAGGAGCATATGCTACACTTTCCAATTTCAGATTTGCTTTAAATACTGCACATGGATGGGGAAATTAAAAAATTTTTCATGACCTTTGTGAGACCAAAGTTGGAATACGCAGTGGTTGTTCACTGCATATTCCAACTGCATATATAAGCTGTCAACAATTGTGACCATGATGTTATTGTACAGAAAATGCTCACAGAAGAAATTACTGCCTATTAGGATGGATTGTTATCCTAGGAACCACCTGAAGATATGGAAAGTTATCCTGCCAAACCATAAGTATAGAATTCTTAATTTAGTCCTCAGTGGCTATGAAATATTCTCTGCTAATCATACAACTATCCAACAGTTACTTTACCCCCCTGGTTGCAACCCCTTACCACTATCGTCAGCATCACCTGTAAACAGAGGTGCCTGGTTCATTCCCCCAGTTTTATCCCAGTGCTCCTTAAACATGCACTGGAGAAGTTGGGACAAAAGGGCGAGCACAAGAGTGATGACTGCACGGCCTTTTCAGCAAGCTTTTCATGAAGTGTACTCTCAAACCTTATTTCTGAGCAGCCAAGAAGGCTTCTTTAGGGAGATTTGCCATATCAAGCCCAGTCTAGGTAAATCAAATTAAAAATGGAGAGTGAGCCTTAACAATGGTATAAAACTAACCCCAATATGCCACAGAGGATAAAGAGAGCCGCTATTCAAGAGGCTGATAATCTAGAGCCAGAATTTCTCTCTGAGGACAGAAGAGGCAGAGGAGGAGACATAACCATGCCACACACTGGAAAGAAATAGTAAGTCGTGTGCAGAAGAGAGTACTAACACTCATCTTTCCCTCTCTCACTTGTTCTGCAAACCAAATCACCACAGCCAGGCTCATAAGGTTATACAGACCATAATGGCGAATACTCCAAGAGAAGTGAAACCTCAGAAAGTTTGAAACTCGGGTGACAGATCTAGGGACTTGATGTGAAGTAGAAAAAATACCATTACATTTAAATAAAAATAAAGATATACAGTTTGAGCACAATAAGCACTCAAAGGTAAAATTAGATACCCATTTCCAGTCATTAAACTTTAATCAGATGAATGTTGATTAAGAAAATCACCTCATTGTGAACTAGTCTCCTATTTTCCATGAATTCTGTATATACAATCATATGCAGTTGCTTACTAAACTCATATTTTTGGGGGAAGCCCCTACGGCTTCCCGGAGCTATCAGGCTGACTAGATATGTATAACTTTCTGGCACTACACTAAATGAAATGTAAAAAACCAGCATTGAATGTAATGAAACGCCATTTTCTGGGTGAGTCCCAGAGGCTCCCCGAGCTATCCAGGCGGAATGGATATGTATAACTTTCTGGCATCAGTCAAGGCATGGAGTGCTTGCCTACCAGAGACCACAAGCAGAACCTGGCCCCCTCAGAGAGGCACGAGGAGCAATGGTCTGTAGAAACCCCCCCCCCCCCCTCCCTGTGGTTGGGAGCATTCCATGTCTGCCATGACCAAGACAGTCACCCCAAACAATCCCCTATTCTGGTGAAAAGATTGCTACAAAAGGGGAACGAGTGAACAGAATTCCTAAAACCAAAATAGCAAACTAGCATGACGTCGTCAAGTTGTCGCACCGCCGTCTGCACAACCCTCCTCCCCGGAGGGGGAAGGGGGAGCCCCAGACTCTCCGTGCCGGGTATCCAACTGGTAGGTCATGGCTGATGGTTTACTGGCCAGACGGGTGCCTCTGGCTCCACTTTTGTTTCAATTCTGTGCCTTGTAGTGTGGGCTGTCTCTACAGGTGATGTGTGAGCCAGGTGATATTTCATGGTACTCAGGCTGCATGCGCCTAGGGTTTCCTTCCCTAGGTGCCCTGTGAGTACTACCCTTGGGGACTTGGGGCCTCCTTCCACAAGTCACCTTGGGATCTACCTCCACTGTGTCTTTTACTGTTCGGTACTGAGCCGCCCTTGGGGTCAGCTTTTTTTTTTTTTTTTTGCCCTAATTTGTCTCTGGGTAGGAGGTTGTTTTCGTCACTGGAGGGGCGTGGGATACTGCACAGCTAGTCTTCTACAATTATGGCGGCCGGCTCTGTTCCGCCTGGGTACATTGTCCTCTTGCGAGGTTTTTCTTTTGTTATTGTTTTCTGCCTGGTGGGATGGTCTCCCTGTTCTTCTCTTCGCTTCGTGGAGTCTCCCGCTTGGCCCCAGTGAGTGTACACGTCCCAGGGTTCAGCTTTTAGCAGTTTGTTCGGTAGACTTGGGCGCCGGTTCGCTGTACCCTGCCTGGGCTTCCCTTTGCGTGTACACAAGGCTAAGGGCCCTGGAAATCCCCACGGGGGGCTCTGTAATTACCTAAGTGTAATTACCTAAGTGTAGCTACAGGATGAGAGCTACGCTCGTGGTGTCCCGTCTTCCCAGCACTCTTTGTCATATAACGCTTTGAAACTACTGACGGCCTTGGCCTCCACCACCTTCTTCCTAACTTGTTCCAACCGTCTACCACTCTGTTTGCGAAAGTGAATTTTCTTATATTTCTTCGGCATCTGTGTTTAGCTAGTTTATATCTATGACCTCTTGTTCTTAAAGTTCCAGGTCTCAGGAAATCTTCCCTATCGATTTTATCAATTCCTGTTACTATTTTATGTAGTGATCATATCACCTCTTTTTCTTGTCTTCTAGTTTTGGCATATTTGGCATGGTCCGATGGAGGTGACCTTGAGTTCCCCTCTTGCTTCCTGCAAGTTTGATGGTTGCTCTGTCCCTCTTGTCTCAGGGTGACACTCACCGGTTTTGCCTCCGCCATGCTGCATGTTGAGTCGGTGGTTCCTTGACCTAGAGTCGTGTGACGGTTGTCTGTTCATTCTCCAGTTTTCCCGCTCCACTCATTCTGTTCTGCGGGTACAGGCAGCAGCCACGTTGCAGGCTGGGTTTAGGTTGCTGCAACGCGCTTGGTTGATTGCAGCCCCAGATTTCCCGAGACTGCCCCATTATGGTGATAGGGACCCGAACTTTGGGATGGGGGTTGCTTCGGCTCTGGTTCCGTCTGCCCCTCCTGGTCCTTCCCCTTCGGTTGTGTACTTGGGTCCTCCCCCTTGCTTGCTGCCCCAACATGTCTGAGGTTTTGGGGTCGGGGCAGGGTTTCGTTGGTGTTTTAGACTCGGCGGTCTCGGGGGGGGGGGGTCTTCTTCCGGGGTGGCAGCGGAGGTCTTCGAGCCTGTTCCTCCAGCCGTGCGTAAGGGTCTAACCAGTGGACTCCCTTCCTTAGAGTTTTACGGCTGCCATGGCTTTTTCTTGTGAGGTTGGGGCTTGTGGGGGACTGCTTGGCCCCGGGTCATACCGTGGAGGTTCCCGGGGTTGGGGAGGGGTTGCCTGGGGGGCCTTAACCCTATTTGGCCCCACTTGGGGTTTCTGTCCCTTAGAAGCGGGACTGGCAGTTCCTCTGAGGGGGAGTTTGTTCCTTCCCCCTCTGCATTCCTGTTGGTTTCGGGTCTACCCCTCCCCGGGTTTGGTTCTGTGTCCTTCAGGTCCGTCGGTTCCGTTGTTCCTGGAGGTGCTTTCTCCTCTTTCCCTACTTTTGTGCGATAATTTTCCTTTCATGCCGGGTTCCCGGGATGTCCCTTGATCAAGGGTGTCTTTGGGCCCGCGTGTGTCTTCGTAAGATTCTCGAGGGTTCGCAGCACTCTTCGATTCTTTCGATATTATTGGAACATCTGCTGACTTCCAGTGTGGTTCCCTCTAGTCCCTTCTTGGACTCGTTGGTCCTCTTCCGTTCTTGTTTTCTTTTGATTTTCTTTCTCCTTCTTTTGTATTCCCTTCGTCTCTCCTTCCTGTCTCGACGTTTTTCTTATTCGTTACATCCTCTTGCTGATGTGTGTACAATATGTGTACGTACGACTGGTTTACGTACCTTGCCACCGGAGGGCGGGTGGTACGGTTCGTACCTCGGGCGCAGGGTCCAGGGTGATAGTTTTTTTTGGGAGGTGTACATGTTTTGGTATTCCGCGTTCTGTCTCATGATTTTCTACGCCTTTTCGTTTGTCTTCTTTCTCCAGTCCTTGCCCTTGATGCTGGGGGTGTTCTGGATTTCTATGTGGGAAATTCACCTCAATTATTTTTCCTGATTATGGAAATGGGGTGGCTCCGGGTGGCACCACCTCCGTCTCTGTCCTGCACCTCGGCTTCTGCTGGGTACACATCCCGGGACGTACTCTCCAGGCGATACTCCTGGTTTCTTACTCGGCTTGACTGTGTTGTGCCACGGTCGTGTCTCTGCTCTGCAGGTGAGATTGTGCGGTCTGGCAACGCTGTCGGCCGGGCGCTGGTTCTCAATTTTGGTGGGATGTGGGTGTTGTGTGGTTTGCTTGGCCACTTTGCATCAGTCTTGCTGTGGCCTTCCTTAGCCAGTGTACTGTAGGACACAGCCTCGGGCTTCGGTGCCTTTTGTTTAGTCTTTCGGTGCCTGCACCTTTTCTCGGTATTCTTTGTGTTCTCTTATCCCTGCCAGTTTTTGTCCTCGCCTGGTTGTCCTCACCTAGTTCTGCTTGTGGGGGTTGAGCTCTAACTCCTTGGTCCCGCTTCTCAGCTATTGTTCACCTGGTGTACCGATTCCTGAGCCTTTTGGGCTCTTTCATCTCTCCCTTTGGTGCTGTGTCTGGTGTCTGCTTCTGCCACAGCACTGGCTACTGCCTTCCATCTGTTACTTGCTCTGATGCTGACAGGGTTCTATCTTCTATCCCTGTGGCTCCTTGGGTACTCAGTTTCCACCTGTGTCCCCTTCTTTGTGTATCGCCCATGTTCACCAGTTTATCATTCTCTACCCTTTCATTCCTCTTAGAATTTTGTTAGTTGTGTTCTTGGCTCCCCTTCCTCTTCTGTCTTCGTGTCGTGTGTTGCATTCCCGCAGCCTGTCCTCGTAACTTGTGCCTCTTCTCGTAACTTGTGCCTCTTCGGTCTGGGGCTAGCCTCGGGGCTTGCCTCTGCATTTTTCCAAACGGGGTACGGGCTCCATGCTGGGGTCGCATACTTCGGGTTTGGTCTTTTGTATGTGGTATAAAAGGTGCTTGCACTGCCTGTGGATGGGTATTGCTTCCGTTCGCCCACTCCTGCCCTAAGATTCATTTTCATTGGGATGGGTGGAGCTAGGTTTATGGTCCTGGCACCCGTTTTCTATTCCTTTCCGGGACGTTCTTTTTGTTTTCGCGCGGTTCACGTCCTGGGTAGTTCTCCTCATATATACCTCGGTGAGGAGAGGTATTGTTCTTTTGCTGCAGTCCCCTTCTTTTCGGGTGACTTTTGGGTCCGCTCTTTTCTGGTGGGGCCCTTGGTTTGCGGCTTGGTTGGTCGGGCCGGGGGTGATTCGTGTGTCGTTTGGTTGTGGCTCTCGCTGTTTTCTGCGCGTCATGGCCTCTGGGTCGTGGGCGCATTTTGATTTGCCCTAGTTCCCTTCCTCCCTTTCTGTTTGGGTGTTAGGGTCTCCGGGTCATCTGCAGAGTCCTTTGGTTTGGCCTGTGATTTTTTGTTTTTGGTTTGGACGCGTTGCGTACGCCTCCCAGTTCCTTCCCTCTTCCTTACCTTTGGTGAGGTAGTTCCGGGGAGCCATAGGGGCTCCCCCAGAAAACCAGTGTTGAATGTAATGAAACGCATTTTCTGGGCGAGTCCCTGAGGCTCCCGGCATCCCTCCCTCCTTCCGGTCGGCGGTGTTTTTTCGCGTATTTTGACATCCTGCCTAAGAACTGCCAGTTAAATAGCCGGCGCGGAGGGTCTGGGGCTCCCCCTTTCCCCTCCTGGGGAGGGGGGGTGGTTGCGCAGATGGTGGTGCGACGATGTGATGACATCATACTCGTTTGCTATTTTTGTTTGGGGAGTTGTGTCCACTCGTTCGGCTTTGGTAGCAATCATTTCACCAAAATTGGGGTTTGTTTTGGGGTGCCTACCTTTCTGGATGCCTGTCTTGGTCGATGGCAGACATAGAATGCTTCCAACCACAGGGGGTTTCTATAGGTCATTGCTCCTCGTGCCTCTCTGAGGGGGCCAGGTTCTGGCTCCTGGTCCCTGGTAGGCAAGCACTCCATGCACCTTGACTGATGCCTGAAAGTTATACATATCCATTCCGCCTGGGATAGCTCCGGGGAGCCTCTGGGACTCACCCAGAAAATGGCGTTTTATTACATTCAATATTGGTTTTTTACATTTCAGTGTAGTGGAACCGGGAAGGGGAATGTGAATGAGTAGGTTCAAGCAGGACTGATCAGGAAAAAAGTGAATTTAACAGATTAAAATTTTGCTAATAATGCATTTTGATTTTTATATTATTTAAGGTATTGGTTACTCTCACCTTGACCTCTTCACACCTGGTGAGGTTGCTCAACGTGCTCTTCGGTTTCTCAGCCAGTCTGTGTTCACCTAGAAACAATTAGTGGTTTCTTTCAGGTAGGCCTACAATTATTCATTTTTTAATTTTTTTATTTGTTCTACTGTACTTAGGTTATTTAAGTTGATCAGTGCAGTTAGGTCACATCTGAAATGTACCAGGTTCAATATTCATGGCAGGACAAGCATTTCATCAATGTTTCCTTTTACCTGATGCTCTGTTCACCTAGCAGTGAATAGATATCCTGGAGTTAGGCAATTTTTCTGTGGAGAGCCTCTTCGGCTTCCCGGAGCTATACTGGACTGATGTGTATATATTAGACCGTGGCAACAGTCAGTCGATGGAGTTCTAAGCTGGGGACCAGAGCCAGAAATGGCCACCTCTCAAGAGAGGCATGAGGAGCAATGGCCTAAAGATACCCCCCATGTATTGGAAGCAGTCTATGTCTACCATCTACCAGGTCAGGCACCCAGAATGGTAGGACTCCCAAACAAACTACAGCTGGTTAAAAATTGCAAACTGAAAGCCGAACGAGCGAGGAGAACTCCCAATCGAAAACAAGCAAACAAGCATGACATCACCACAGCCACTGCACTGCTGCCTGTGCAACTCCCTACTCCCTGAGGGGGGACTAGGGGTCCCAGACCTCACACTCTGGCTACCCAACCCCAGTTCACAGCTGTTGTATTGGTGGTGGTTGATCGACTCTGGCTTCATCCTTTTGAAAAGTGCTGCAGAGCGGTGGTGTTGTTCTGTGTTGGTGGTGTGCGAGCCAGGAGTAACACATGAGTACTGGGGCAGCATGCATCTAGGACCACCTTTCCTAGGTGCCCTGTAAGTACTGCCCTTGCGGTTTAGGGTTAACTTCCATAAGCTGTTTCAGGAGACTACCTCCTCGAACCATGACTGTGTCATGGTTCTGTTACTGCTCGGTGATTGCCCGGCCTTGAGGTTCAGCTAGGGTGGCTCTTGCTCCTGTTTGATCTTGGGTAGGAGGTAGTATTGT
>WNGS01165339.1:14301603-14373181 GCA_020271785.1 Procambarus virginalis | reverse complement strand
TGACGGTATTTAGTCTATGGTAATCGGTACAGAGTTTTACCTTGCCGTGTGGCTTTGGCACCAATATACAGGGTGAGGCCCAAGGGGACTCACAAGGTATGGCCAGCCCATTGTTGAGGAGGTACTGCACTTCAGCAAATATGGCTTTCTTCTTTAGTGGACTGATGCGGTAGTAAGCTTGACGAATTGGCATCGTGTCAGGAAGTAGCTTGATGTTGTGTCGCACTACAGTTCACTCCTTCGGAATGTCCTGGAACAAATTTCAATGCATGTTGAAGATGTGGATGAGAGGAGCACTGTTGTTGGAATCCTGGAAATATTTAGGAAGATCGTTTAGGATTTCACAGTTGGAAAGCATGGGATCAGAATCTGTGCATTCGGGAAGAAGAAGCAGGGTAGGTTTCACTATGAGTGTATGGATCTTTGAATGTGGAGAGGGACATCAACACAGTTGGAGGATTACCTTGATACTGCTTTAGAAGATTGATGTGGCATTGTTGGGTCTTTCGCCGTATATCGGGAGTCTTTAGAATGTGGTTGTGATAATTCCGATATTCTGCGACGACATTTTGATGCGGTATAGACCTGAAAATTTACTTTGAAAGGGAGAGCCTGGGATAGGAAAGTAGGCTAGAACGAAGTCTCCGAGATTAAATTTTCTTATTTTACTCAGTTGGTCAAAGTGTGCCTTCATTTTAATCTGGGATGTTGACAAATTGGCACTGGCAAATTTATGAACTCTTTCTAGGATGTGCCTCGCGTTTTTAAGAAACTGATGCACATTAAGAGAATCACTGAAGATGTTAGAGGACAATGAATCTTTAAAGGCTTTAAGTGAGGTACGGCACTTACGGCCATAGAGCATCTCATAAGGAGATACTGTAAGGGACTCATTTGGAAGACTTCTGAAACTGCACATAATTAGGTCTAGTTGCTTATCTCAATCCTTCTCTGAGCTGATACAAACGGATGATAGGGGCTAGACAGTACCTGTGTGATTTGAACTCTTGAAGGATTTTCTCAAATAGGTCATTGGTGAAGTTTGTGCCACAATCACTCTGTATCTCCTTGGGACATCCATATTAGGTGAAGATCTTCAAGAGGTGCTTGACAACTGTAGCAGCCATAATGTCCTTGACGGGAACTGCTATGGGGAACCTGGTAGTAGGACATAGGATAGTGATGATGTAGATATTACCTGAGCTGGTCAATGGCAGAGGCCTGACACAGTCAATGACGAGATTGCTGAATGGCTCTGAAGGCACAGAAATAGGAATCGGTGGTGCCTTGGGTATGGGAGCGTTCGGCTTACCTGTTATCTGACACGTATGGCAGGTGTTCACGAAGATCCTTACGTCATGAGCCATACCTGGCCAATAGTAATCTTGCAATAATGAGTGTTAAGTCTTGTTGACTTCATAGTGGGATACAGTCCCGTGGCCCAAACACATGTTCTCCTTTCTTAAGGAGGTAGGGACTACCAGCTGGTCAACATTAGCCCACTCGTCCTCCCCATTTAACTTACTGGGTCTGAATCTGCAATATATAAAAGCTGATTATCATTAAGAAAATACCCAGGTTTGGGCATCAGTTGGGGTATGAGCCTGAAAAAACAAAGGATTCAAGGATAAATCATCTCTTTGTAACTTTCGGAACTCCAACAGGTTGTGATTCGGTGGGAGGCCCTGAGAATCTTGAGGAACAGCTGGAGCTGCTTGTTGCAGTCGAGTGGCTTGGGCACGGGTCATCACCATGACTGGCTGGGAGATGTCCTCTGTTTCGTTGATTGGTTGTACCAATTGAGGCTTGGTCGAGGACCAGGCCACGGGGACGCTAAGCCCTGAAATTATCTCAAGATATACCTCCTCTGCAATGTATTTCATAACAGAGTTTTCTGTGGAGGAGTCACATACCTGTGGTTTGTCACTGATAATGAGGTTCGTGGGTTCTTAATCTTCTGCCAAGTCGTTGCCCAGGAGAAGTTGAATTCCTGGCTTGGGGAAAGGTTTCTCCCTGATGGCAGCTTGGACTTCACCAGGAACGAACGAACAATCCAGCTAGACTCTAGAGAGTGGATATGGAGTGGTTACAGTGAGGCCAGTGATGATGGTTTCTCCGGTGTAGGTGACGTTGGGTGCAGCTGCTTTGAGGAGTATCGATTGTAGAGTAGCTGTGTCCCTCAAGATATTCACTTGGTTCCTTTCCTCCAAATCTCCACTGTTGGCACAGACAGTTCCGGGATATAGGTGTCTGTGGAATAGAGAAAGATCAGAAGCTGGAACATGAATATTCATTAGAGACTTATGAGGTTTAGGAGGAGGTAGTTTGGGCTTATGGGACTCATTGCTAGTTTTACAGTGAGTGTTGGTACATTTTTCTATCATGTGCCTATATACCATGCAGTATCTGCAGTAAAGTGAGTAGTTCACATCAGCAGAACTCACTTTAGCAGGACTGGACCAAGATGATTTACTGGGAGGTGTGTCTGATGAAGATCAGTGTATTAGACTGTTGGTGTCAGCCAGCAATGCACACTTAGTAAGGTTGGTCTCTCCTTTGTCTGAAAGGTAAGACATATGGGGGTAGGAACACGAAGAAGAAATTCTTCCATCAAGATGAAGTTGAGGAGATCTGCAAAGGTGGTGATTTGGACTGATTCCAGCCACTTCATTAGATATCTTGTCTTATTTTGAGCGAATTCTAAGTACTGTAGGTGGTGACACTGGATTTGATATAATCCCTAAGTCTACGTCGGTAGCTCTCAACTGATAGAAGATTGGCATCAAGCACTGCCTGTTTGAAAACATGGTAGTCAGTCTCTGTAGCCAGGGAACTGAGGGTCAAGGCAGCTCTACATGTCAAGTGGGATCTGAGTAGTATCGATCACTGATCCTGAGGCCAGCTAAGTTGGTTAGCTAAATCCTCAAATTTGACAAAAAATGCATCCATCTCAGTTTCTACAAAAGGTGACATTAACTTAATAGCGTGAGACACATTGAAATGTACCAGGAGGTTAGCTTCTGCTTCCTGGCGCTTAGTGATGTGGGCGGTCTACATCCTTGACTTTGATGTTATTCTTGTTAGGGGGAGTAAAGACACTAAGGCTTGTGACTGTACTGTACAGGGAAGTTTTTATTTGTGCTTGTAGATAAAAGTGAAAGAATACCTGAGAGGTGCCACTATAGTGGAGTGCAGTGCAATGGGCTGTACTTCTTTATCTTGAACATTATAAAGTTAAGCCATTACTCATCATCAGATAAATATGCTTCATATACTAAATGTAGATAGATAGTTTAGTTGCTCATGTGTAATGTTCTCTCAGTAATGGATATATTGTCATGCTTTTCTGAGGGGAGCTCCTATGGCTCCCTGGAGCTTACTGGGCTAATGTGTTTTTATATTAGACCGGAACATTAGCTATGGAGTTCGGACCTACCAGGGACCAGCGCCAGAACCTGGCCCCTTCAGAGAGGTTTCAGGGAGCAGTGGCCCTGGAAAGCCCCCCCCCCCCCTGTGGTTGGGGTTTTTCCTTATCTGCCTTTGACTGTGGTTAGGCACCCAGAAAGGTTGGCATAACAAAACAAACCCCACATGGTAAGAAACTAAAAACAAAAACCGAACAGAGAGGTAAAACTCCCTTCAATCCCAAGGAAACAAACAAACGTCACATTCTACTGCCGCGCCGCTCGTCCGAGGTCCAGGCCCCCCTCCCCTCCTCGAGGGGGAGCCGGGGGGGCCTGGACCTCACCGCGCCAGCTGCATAGCACTTCAATTCGTAATCTAGTGTCAACCGGGACAGACGCTTCTCTGGCCTCAAATTCTTGGGCGGTGTTTGCCTTGTGAGGCGTTCTCTGCTGTGTTATTGTGTTGTGTGGTGGCCAGGAGTACCTCATCGGTACTGGGGCTGCATGCACTTAGGGGGCTTCCTTCCCTAAGCGCCCTGTGAGTACTACCCCTGCGTGTCAGGGTTAACTTCCCTGGGGCGTTTGGGAACTGCTCCCGTTGGGGTTCTTGCTGCTCGGCATTTACCTTGCCCGTGGGGCCAGCTGGGGCTTGGGGCCCTTGTTTGGCCTTGGGTAGGGAGTGGTGTCTTGCTGGTTAGGGCATCAAGGTGTTGCAGGACCTGCCACCGGATCCTATTGCCTTTGGGGACAGTGTTCTTTTGTTTTGTTTTTCTTTTCTTTTGTTTTTATTTGCTTGGTGGGCATCTGCTAAGTGGGACAATAGTTCCCCTGATACTGTTTTGGTGGCCCTCTGCTAGGCCCCTGTGATTGTATATGTCGCAGCGGTTTCAGTGTTGTCCTCTACTCCTTGTTAGTTTGAGTATTTAACCAGTTAGCAACACTTTGCCCGGGCTTCCCATAGTTTTTACCCTATGGGCCCTGGAAAAGCCTGTCGGTGCTCGGTGGACCCATGAATGCGTCTTCAGAGTTCCAGACTGTCTTGTGTGGGTTCGAAGGTTGCTGTGTGCCCTTGTCTCAGGGTGACATTCACCTGTTTTGTAGCTGTCGTGTTGCCTGTTGGGTCAACGACACCTTTACAACAGAGTCTTGCGAGTCATGTTCTCTGCTTGTGCTGCAGTTTTACTCTGAGGATGTTCCTGTTAGGGTACAGGCAGCATCAGCATTGCATGTTAGGTTTAGGTTACTGCAACGCGCTAGGTTGGTTTCCCACCCGGATGCCCCGCGGCTGCCCTGCTTTGGTTTTAGGGACCCTAACCTGGGGGGCGTTAGTTGCTTCGACTTTGGTTCCATCCGCGCTCCCTGGTCCTTCCCCTGTTATTCATCCTGCACCTCCCCCCCCCCTGTTTCCGGCTCCCAAACATCTGAGGGTTTCGGAGTCGGCAGGGTTTAGTTGTTAATGAGACTCTGGCAGCTTCGGGGCTACCCCATTCGGGTTGGAGACGGAGACATTTGAGCCGGTTCCTCCTGCTGAGGCTTCTGGGTCCCACCAACAGGCCCCCCTTCTTGTCTGCCTTTCCCCTAGACTCTGCCTTTTCTTCAGGGGTAGAGGTTTGGAGGACGGCTCTGCCCCGGGTCCCGACTTGGGGGAACTTGGGGCTTGGGAGGAGTCGACCTGGTGACCTTGGGCCCCCTTTGACCCCACTTGGGTGCTTTTGTCTTCCTCGCAGGGCTTATTGTTGCAGGGGGAGGGGTTTTCTTACCACCTTCTCTGTATAAGTATAAATTGGGTTCGGCTTCTCCCCGGGTTCAATTCGGGGCTCCTTTGTGTACCTCGGCCCCGTCTTTCCAAAGTTTTCTGCTTCTCGTATCTCCGTGAAGGAGGTTCAGGATGCTCTTGCTGCATACCTCCTTTGAGACCTGGATTTTGCCTCTGCCATGGATCCATCCTCTTTCGAGTTCGGTTCTTCTTCTTCCCCGTTTTGGGTGCGTTTGGAGGTTCCGGAGTCTTCCTTGCTGGCAGACTGCCCATTTTTTTCGTTGGGGCCGTGGCATGGGTTCTGTCGGACCCGCATACTTAACCCTTAAACTGCGCATGGTGTATATATACGCCATGAGTCCCACGGTGCGCATGGTGTATATATACGCCATAGGGTGCCAGGCACAATTCAAATGGCTCGCGGCTACACGGGGTTCGCATTAGCTTCCTCAGGGCTCTTGTAAACAGACGCCATTTTTTTTTCAAAATCGTGGGCAATATTCTCCGGTGTGAGAGGCACAGTACTGTTGGAGCAGCCAAGGCTGGCGCACGCAGCATGAGCAAACAGCATTGCTGTTCAGCTTGTGACCACAGCATCGCCGAAAAATGTCAAAATAAATATATAACTGCTATTATTTAGCGATGATAATATTATAGAGGACCCCTGACTGTGATAAAAATGACCAGAATTGTGATAATAGCAGCATTGTTGTGATAATTAGCACTGTGGGAGGAGTGATGCTGAGGGACGGAGGGAGATAGCATCGTTTACTGTGTGGCCACTTGTTATTGTCGTGCATTCACTATACCAGCTCAGTGGTTCTCCATGGTGGACACAAATGTGGATACTTATATATAATGTGTGTATTAGTATAATAACAGCTAAAGGATTATGTTGGGAGGAGCCATTTTGGTGACGGAGGTGACGTCATCTGCATGATTTGCCTGGCTGTGTAGAGGGGGGCCACTATGCTCTTTGGGCACTCTACAAGCTTAGGTGTACAGTTACTGTGCATACAATATGTAGATACTTATATATAATATGTGTATATATAGTGTAATAACACTGCAAACAGTATTGTTGGGGAAGAAAGTTTAGTGCGTGTGACCTTGAATGAGTGAGGGAGGTAGCCACCAGCTGACTGTGTGTAGCGACGACTCTTAGTGCCTGAACCAACTATATCAGCTTAGTTGTACAGTTGTGTTGAACAAAACATGTAGATACTTATATATAACGTCTATATATTGTGAATAAAGTATAAATCAGGATTGTGGGAGGAGAAAGTGGGCGAGTGAGGCGTTGTTGAGAGAGTGAGTGGCAACGAGTGGCTGGATGGTGTGTGGCGGTCACTCCTCATTGCTTTTTGGCTCATAATACCAACTTAGTGGTTCGTTATGGAGACCAAAACATTCAGATACTTGTATATAACCTGTGTATAGAGTGTAATAACAGCAAAACTATTTGTTTATTGTTTTACGAACATAATAATTGAATCTGCTTGATACCTGCTTGATGGGGTTCTGGGAGTTCTTCTACTCCCCAAGCCCGGCTCGAGGCCAGGCTCGACTTGTGAGAGTTTGGTCCACCAGGCTGTTGCTTGGAGCGGCCCGCAGGGCCACGTACCCACCACAGCCCAGCTGATCCGGAACTTCTCTTAGAAAACAGTCCAGTTTTCTCTTGAAGATGTCCACGGTTGTTCCGGCAATATTTCTTATACTCGCTGGGAGGACGTTGAACAAGCGCGGACCTCTGATGATTATACAGTGCTCTCTGATTGTGCCTATGGCACCTCTGCTCTTCACAGGTTCAATCTTGCATTTTCTTCCATATCGTTCACTCCAGTACGTTGTTATTTTACTATGTAGATTTGGGACCTGGACCTGGAAATTTTCCATGTGTATATTATTTGGTATCTCTCTAGTCTCTTTTCTAGAGAGTACATTTGGAGAGCTTTGAGACGATCCCAATAATTTAGGTGTTTTATCTTGTCTATGCGTGCCGTATATGTTCTCTGTATTCCCTCTATTTCAGCAATCTCTCCTGCTCTGAAGGGGGATGTGAGTACTGAGCAGTACTTGAGACGGGACAACACAAGTGACTTGAAGAGTACAACCATTGTGATGGGATCCCTGGATTTGAAAGTTCTCGTAATCCATCCGATCATTTTTCTGGCTGACGCAATATTTGCTTGGTTATGCTTCCTAAACGTTAGATCGTCGGACATCATTATTCCCAAATCCTTGACATGCTGTTTTTCTACTATGGGAAGATTAGATTGTGTTTTGTACCCTGTATTATGTTTCAGATCCTCATTTTTGCCGTACCTGAGTACCTGAAATTTATCACTGTTAAACATCATGTTATTTTCTGCTGCCCAATCGAAAACTTTGTTGACATCTGCTTGTAGTTTTTCAATGTCTTCAGCAGAGGTAATTTTCATGCTGATTTTTGTGTCATCTGCAAAAGATGACACGAAGCTGTGATGTGTATTTTTGTCTATATCAGATATGAGAATAAGGAACAGTAGCGGTGCAAGGACTGTACCTTGAGGTACAGAGCTTTTAACATTGCTTGGACTCGATTTTATTTAATTGACTGTTACTCTTTGTGTTCTGTTCAACAGGAAATTGAGTATCCAGCATACTACTTTTCAAGTTATTCCCATTGACCTCATTTTGTGAGCTAACCCCATGGTCACATTTGTCAAATGCCTTTGCAAAGTATGTGTATACAACATCTGCATTTTGCTTTTCTTCTAGGGCTTCTGTGATTTTGTCATAGTGGTTGAGTAACTGTGACAGAGAGGATCTTCCCGCTCTAAATCCATGTTGTCCTGGGTTGTGCAATTCATTGTTTTCCATAAAACTAGAAATTTGATTCCTAATCACTCTTTCAAACACTTTTATTATGTGTGATGTTAGTGCAACTGGCCTATAATTTTTTGCCAAGGCTTTACTCTCCCCCTTGTGCAACGGAGCTATATCTGCAGATTTAAGTGCTGCTGATATCTCCCCTGTATCCAGGCTCTTTCTCCATATTACGCTGAGTGCTCTCGCTACTGGTACTTTACATTTCTTTATGAATATTGAATTCCATGAGTCAGGCCCAGGAGCTGAGTGCATAGGCATATTGTCAATTTCTCTTTCAAAGTCTTCTGAGTTTGTGGTAATATCCGTTATATTATCTGCAGCTTGAATGTCATTCATAAAGAAGCTGTCTGGGTCATCAACTTTCATGTTGTTTATTGGTGTGCTAAACATAGCCTCATACTGGCTTCTTAGAATTTCACTAATCTCTTTGTTGTCCTCTGTGTACATACCTTCATTTGTAATTAACGGTCCAATACTGGTCGAAGTTTTTGATTTTGATTTTGCGTATGTGAAAAAATATTTTGGATTTTTCTTTATCTCTTGTATAGCTTTCTGTTCCAATTCCATTTCCTCAGACTCGTATGATCGCTTCAATGTTTGTTCTATTTCTTCGATCTCCCTGCTTAGGCTTATTTTCCTTGCTTGTGATAGTTGTGTCTGCCGAAGCATTTCCGTTATTTTTTTCCTTCTCCTGTGCAGTCGTCTGCGTTCTCTTTCTAGAGTGGTCCTCTTTCTGCCCCTCCTCACAGGCACGTGCTTCAAGCAGACCTTGTAAGCTTCAGCTGTCAGTTGAGCTATTCCCTGTGTGGGAGTTTTGTCGCTAAAGACCGTCTCCCATTGAATGGTTGCAAGGGTCTCCCATTGAATAGTTGCAAGGTCTACATTTATTTTTTCCCAGTCGATCCTCTAATTGTTGAAATTGAATTAATTGAATATTCCTTCTCGCTTGTTGGGTCTCTTAGACCTACACCTGTACTACCGTTATTTATGCTAGTTCGCACTTCAATGAGCTTATGGTCTGAGTATGAAGTATCTGAGATTGTAATGTCTCTGATTAGTTCATCATTGTTTGTGAATAACAAGTCTAGTGTGTTTTCGTTCCTAGTTGGTTCTATGATCTGTTGATTGAGCAAGAATTTGTCACAGAATTTGAATCACTAATATGCACACTAAACTTTTGAGTATAGCGATGATTCACCTCTTTTATTATATAAATATATCACACTACACACTATTGAATAATATTACTGCAAAAAAAACTAAGAAAAAATCAATCAGAGACATTGAAATAATTAGGTAATAATATCTTTGTGGCAACTCTCACTTGTCAGCTCTGGTGACGCTGACCGGCTCTGACGACCGCTCTGTCAACGCCCACTTTTTGCCAGACTTCCTCGGTCTATTGCGCCCAAAATATGTCACCTACGATTTTGTTTAATTTTTCCCGTGCTCAGGGAACACAAATTAACATTTTTAGAAGACGAAATAATTTGTTATAATTTTTTTTCTTGCGCACAGGGGTGTAAATCTCCTCAGGACCCCTTGGCAGCTTAAAGCTTAATTGGCGTGAAACTTACACCACTCTGCAGGTTTACCTGGGGGGCGAGTTTGAGCACCTTAATGCATGCTTGTTCGCTCCTGTGCTTTCTTGGGATGTTGGCCTTTTGCAGCTTCACGTGCAGGTTCCTTCTCTTTCTTCTTCTCTTCTCTTCCTTCTCTTCCAGCTTCTTTGGTTGCGGAGGATTTGCGCACCTGTGGGCATTTGGTTTCGGTCTTGCGTTTCTTTTCTCTTCTCAAGCTGTCTTCTGACTGGCTTCAGGAGGATGCAGAGGCGTTAAGTGCTGGGCCTTCGTTTGGGGTGCTGACTTCGGTGGCTAGGGCGTCGGCTGCACTGTTGAAGCTCTTTGTGCCTGTCCTGAAGGAGGCGGTGTGTCTGTTCTTTGCTTCTCGCCTTGCGTGCCGTCAGGCTGTGCTCGCCCTCTCTTTGGAATCCACTTGGGCCCTGGCTCTTCTGTTTTCGTCTCCGTTTTGTCGGTTGCTGTTTGCAGAGGCTGCTGTCCTGCAGTTTCTGCAAGCAGCTTCGTCTAGTTGTCGGACTTGTTGTCCGGGGACGGTCGTTCTCAGCCTTCTTGGAGGGGTCGTGCCAGGGTTCGGGGTTCCTCTGGTCGAGGTAGGTCATTGGTGCCAGTTTCTGCGCCGATGTTGCCTTCGGTGCTGGCGTCATCTTGTCGGTGTGGTTATCGCTCTGTTCAGCACTTGGTTTCTTGTAAGGGGCGTCGGCCTTTTCGCGGTTCGCCCCGTTGATGGGGTGATGGGGGAGGAGGCTCGCTCTGTTTGCTTGGTCCCATGATTTATGGGTAATTTCGGTCGTGTCATCCGGCCTGTGGTGGCGTTGGGTGGCCTTCCTCCTTTGGGAAGTTTGGGGCTGGCAGGGCAGGCTTCTTCTCCTGCGCTTCATCAAGTCGTCTTGAAGTGTGTGCGCTTAGGAGTGGTTGAAACGACTCCGTCCCTCAGGTGGGTTCCCGCCTGTTTCCAGTGCCGAAACGGGATTGTGCAGATCTGAGGTTCATACTGGACTTATCCCGTCTGAACCCCTGGAATCCTTGTCCCCTCCTTTTGGATGACTACTCTGTTTCGGGTCCAGCTTCTGTTGGGGCCGGGGTGCCTGTATGGTGTCCCTGGACCTCAAGGATGCTTATTGGCATATTCCTATTCATCCAGGGTTCAAGGAATGGTTAGGTTTCGTGGTGGGGCATCAGGCTTACCCCTTTCGTTACCTCCCTTTTGGCTTGAGTCTCGCACCTCGCGTTTTCACGCGTCTTACCTGGATTGTGGTGACCCGTCTGTGTCTGCTAAGGATTTGGGTTTTGGCCAATTTCGATGACTGGCTTGTGTAGGTTCCCAGTTGGTCCGCTTGTCTGCTCGCCAGGGGTGTGGTTCTTTCCCAGCTCTTCGGGTTTGGGTTCCTGGTGAACGGGAGGAAGCCCCATCTGGTTCCGTCCCAAATTCGGACCT
Organism: Procambarus virginalis; assembly: GCA_020271785.1. Classification (NCBI taxonomy): domain Eukaryota; kingdom Metazoa; phylum Arthropoda; class Malacostraca; order Decapoda; family Cambaridae; genus Procambarus; species Procambarus virginalis. The sequence goes on along the minus strand of WNGS01165339.1, from coordinate 14,362,135 downwards.
GGCTGGGTCTTGTTTGGGACTCTCGGACCACTTCCTTGTCTCTCCCTCTAGCAGCATTGCTGCAGCTGCGGTCCCGCCTTCGGCTGTGTCCGAGGGGGTTCCCGGGTCGCTCGGAGGTTGCTCGAGCAGTTGAGCAGGAGTCTGAACTTCGCCGTGCTGGTCTACCCACCAGATCGGGTTTGGCTTCAGCGTCTGTTTTGGTTTCTTCGGGGATGCCCCTTCCGCTTCTCTCGCGATCGTTGGGTTCATCCTCTTGTGGTCTTGCTGCGTCGCCAGGCTTCCTCTTCGGGGTTTTTGGGGTTCGGTGCCTTGGCGCCTTCCCGAGTCTTCACTCGATGTGTTCACGGATGCGTCGTCTCTCGGGCTGGGCCTTTGTGACCAGTGCTCACCATGCCGATCAGGGACATTGGGGTCCGTCCTTCTGTCGGGCTCACAGCACAGTTCGGGAGTTCGCGGCGGTCTGGTTTGCGCTTCGGAGGGTTTGGGTCACTCAGGGTTCGACCATCCGGCTTCAATCGGACTGTTCTCAGGTGGTTCATTGCCTGAACCGCGGGGGTTCTCTTCGGTCTGTGTCTCTTTGTGGTGTGTCCCTTTGAGTGGTTCATCTGCAGGATTCTCTGGGTTTTGCTATCCGTGCGGTTCATATCCGGGGAGTGTCCAACATCCTGGCAGACGGCTTGTCTTGGTTCATTCTCCTGTCCACTGAATGGACGGTTGACGCTGACTCGTTTCGTTGGCTCTGCCAGAAGTATGGACTCCCGGATGTGGACCTCTTCGCATCGGCGTGGTCTCGGCGTCTACCAATCTATGTGGCGCCGTTCCCAGACTACAAGGCATTCACGGTGGATGCCTTTTGGCAGGACTGATCGAGATGGGGTTACTTGTACCTCTTCCCCATGGGCCGGCTGTTGCTTCGGGTTATGGCTCAGCTGGAGTCCTTCCCAGGGAGAGTAGTCCTCGTGGCGCCTTGGTGGCCGGCCCAGGCTTGGTTTCAGCCGCTGCTTGCTCAGTGTTCAAACCCGGGGCATCTCCGCCTCTTTCAGCAGGTCAGACCAGTTCAGTATGTGGCTGGTTCGGCCTTCTCTGCTCTTCGTGTCTGATCTTTTTTACACGGGTCTATCACCATCTCTATGATGATCAGGTGGCTTCGTTGATGGTATCCCACCTGCGAGCTTCATCTTAGCGACAGTATAGTTTCCTGGTGTTCTTTTCGCTGTTTTCTTGCTCTTCGTAGGTTGTCTTCTCTTTCGGATTGGGTTGTCTTGTCCTTTCTTTCTTGGCTTTTTCACGACCATCATTTGATGCCTAATACCGTCGTCTCGTATCGTGCGGAGCTGGCGGACCCGCTCCAACTTGCATTCGGGGTAGACGTAACATCTGCCCTGTTTCGTAAATTTTTTCTTGCTTTGTTTCACCTCCGGCCTGCTCATGCACCACCTGAGCCGTTCTGGTCCTTGGACAGGGTGCTTTCTTATCTTTCCTCTCCTCGGTTTGTGTTGGCCCCTTCGGTTCAAGATTTTTTTACCAAGGTCCTGCTTTTATTGGCATTGGCCTCTGGGGGTCAGGTCGGGGAGCTTCATGCTCTTATGTGGTGCAGGGGTTTCTGCTCTTTTGGTCCTGGTGGTATGTTTGTACGTTTGCAGTCTTTGCCATCTTTTTTGGCGAAGAACGAGACGGGGATGTGGGTCATTGGTGCCAGAGGGATCCTTGGGTTATTGAAGCTTGGTTGGTTCAGCCAGGTGTGCATCATGCGTTGTGTCTGGTTGCAGCTCTTCGCTGTTACCAGCGTGCCTCGACTGTGGTAGCTGGGGATGCGCTTTTGGTTGATCCTGTTTCCCACGTTCCATGTTCCAGGGCTCGGGTCTCCCAGGTCGTCCGCAAGGTTATAAAGTCTATCCAGCCTGTGGTCTATGCTCGCGCCCATGACGTTCGGAAGTTTGCAGCTTTGGCTTTCGTATTCGGTAACATGTTTTGGGCTAATATTCGGGCGCGGGAATTTTGGAGGTCGAACAAGGTCCTGGCCGCCCGTTATTAGGTGAACGTACCTGCTCCTGGGCGTTCTTGTGTTACTTTGGATCGCTGGTTGCAGCCAGTTGTCTCGACTTCACATTGAGGAGTTTGTGGCAACCACCTCCCAGGTAAGTCCCTCTTTTTCCTTCTGTTTGGGTATGTAGCTCCAGGGAGACGGTGGGGCTCCCCTCAGAATACCAGTGTTGAATGTAATGAAACAACATTTTCTGGGTGAACCCCGGATGCTCCCTGGCAACCCTCCCTCCTACCGGTCAGCATTTTTTTTCACATTGGTTGAAGCTTAGCTTCCGAACTGGGGTGCTATGCAGCCGGCGCGGTGAGGTCCGGAGGCCCCCTCCCTATCCCCTCTCGTGAAGGGGTGGGCTGGGATTGAGGAGAGTTTAACCTCTCTGTTCGGTTTTTGTTATTAGTTTCTTACCATGTGGGGTTTGTTTTGTTTGGCACCTTTCTGGGTGCCTAACCCCGGTCCATGGTAGATAAGGAAAACCCCCAACCACGGGGTGTTTTCTAGGGCCATTGCTCCCTGAAACCTCTGTGAAGGGGCCAGGTTCTGGCTCATGGCCCCTGGTAGGTCCGAACTCCATAGCTAATGTTCCAGTCTGAAATAAGAACTCATTAGCCCCAGTCTAATATAAAAAACACATTAGCCCAAATAGCTCCAGGGAGCCTTCAGGGTTAATGCAGAAAATGGCGTTTCATTACATTCAACGCTGGTTTTTTATCTGATTTATAGAGCATGATTGCTGATAATGATGGTGTAATGGATGCCCCAGGCATGTTCAGTGAACGGACACGCCCATTAATGAAAGTCAACTCGATGCTCTTCACAACACTGCATGTTTTTCTGTCTTGGACAGGTCTCCGTCAAGAGGACAACAAAATAATTCTGACAGGTTAGTCAGTAATGCATGTACAATTTTATGCTACATGTCTGGTAGATTTAATTTTCCAAGACTATAAAAAACCATATGATACTCTTTTCCACAAAAGGCTTCAGTATAAAATGGGGACACAAGCTTGCATAACTGGTAAAAACATACTCAACTGGATAATAGAGTATCTAACAGATACGAAACAGAATGACATTGTCAGCTAGGTGATGTCAGGATAGATGCAACAAGCAGTGTTCATGAAAGCTCAGTTCTAGGGCTTTGTTGTTCTTAATCTACAGGGTATAATAAAATTTCATTCTTATAGATAATTTTTGCTCTTTTTAAATTTAATATTAAGTTCATGTTAAATTTTTAATCATTTTATAATTTTTTGTAGGGTCATTTTAAATCAGTGGTCTGTTCTTTCAGACCTTATTCCTTTGATAATTTATAACATAAAATTATAAACCAAGACCATCTCCAAACTACAGGAGTAGGCAGATAAATGGCTACAAGAGTTCAATCCCAACATATACAATGCAATGTAGATTCGAAAAAGTGGGAGTCGAGAAGTCTTTACCAGCATTGACACTGGAAGCACACACAAACAAAATAATTTCAGCAGCATATTTATTTATTTATTTATTTATTTATTTATTTATTTATTTATTTATTTATTTATATACAAGAAATTACATTACATTGAGGGTTAAGAGAATATAGAAAATAAGTTTAATTAACATTCTTGTAAAGCCACTAGCACACATATCGTTTCGGGCAATATAGAAAGCTGACAAACATAAGAATGGATTTAAAAAGTATGGAAAGGCTCTTTCAATAAAATTTACGTGACCTACATCTGACTGGTACAGTACTTGAACACACAGGACCCTGATGAGAATATGCACCTTGTGAAGCACAAACAGAAATACACTGTATATAAAAAAGAAATGAGGTTTGCAATAAGACTATAGTACTGTATGATCCTTTGCAGATGACACTAGGATTTTCAAGAGAGAGTAGATAATATGGAGGACACTGCAAACCTCCACTCTTATGTTAACCAGGTCTTTCAATGGAACACAAAAAATAACGTGATGTTTAATGAGGATAAGTTCAGGCTACTGCATTATGGAGAAAACTAAAATATCAAAATGGAAACCACATATAAAATGCAGTCAAACCACACTATTGAAAGAAAGAGCACTGTAAAAGATTTGGGAGTAATCAAGTCGGAAAACCATACTTTGAAAGAGCTCAGTAAAGTACCTGTTACAACTGCAAGGAAAAATGACAGGTTGGATAATAGGAACCTTTCAAACAAGAGATGCCATACCAATGATACTTTTTATGACATTAGTGCTCTCAAGAGTGGAATACTCTTGCACACTAACAGCCCCACTCAGAGCTGGAGATATTACTAACCTGGAGAGCATGCAAAGATCTTTTACTACTGGAATCCTCTTGAAATCATCTAAATTATTGAGATCGCATAAAATCTCTTAAGGCTGTGTTCCCTAGAATGCAGGCAGGAAAGATACATTATAATTTACACTTGAAAAATATTAGAGGTACTGGTTCCAAATTTACATGCAAAAATAACAAAAATCACTTGAAATCAGGAGCCATGGCAGAGTGTGTAAAATAGCCTTGTTGAAAAGCAGAGGTGCAATAGATAAGCTGAGAGAAAACTCTTTATTAACATCAAAGGCCCAAGATTTCTTAACACTTTCCTTAGACACATAAGGGGTATAACTGCTGACTCCAGTGTTCAAAAGAGAACTTGATAAATACCTTCGAAGGATACCTGATCAAATAGGCTGTGACTCGTATGTCAGGCTGTTTGCAGCTATATCGAACAGCCTTGTTGACCAGACTACCAACCAGTAGGCCTGGACAGAGACCATGGGGAGCAGGGTGCACATTGATCCTGTAAATCAATGAATAGTCAATGAAAGTTAAAGGAAGTGCTTGGGTTGAAGTGGAATGACATCAAAGGTTTTTGGACAGTCGTGGAAAATAAATCCACCCATTTCTCTCATGTTTTATTTTGATGACCTTCTCATAGACCTGTGTATATTAGCTGATGTACCCTGGATGGAGTGTCGTAGTGTATTAGCTAGTATGGCAGGGATGTATTATATTAGCCAGTGTTCTGAGGATACACCATATTAGCCAGTGTACTGAGGATACACCATATTAGCCAGTGTACTGAGGATACACCATATTAGCCAGTGTACTGAGGATACACCATATTAGCCAGTGTACTGAGGATACACCATATTAGCCAGTGTACTGAGGATACACCATATTAGCCAGTGTACTGAGGATACACCATATTAGCCAGTGTACTGAGGATACACCATATTAGCCAGTGTACTGAGGATACAACATATTAGCCAGTGCACTGAGGATACAACATAATGATACACCATATTAACCAGTGTTCTGAGGATACACCATATTAGCCAGTGTACTGATGATACACAATATTAGCCAGTGTACTGAGGATACACCATATTAGCCAGTGTACTGAGGATACAACATATTAGCCAGTGTACTGAGGATACAACATAATGATACACAATATTAGCCAGTGTACTGATGATACACAATATTAGCCAGTGTACAGAGGATACACAATATTAGCCAGTGTACAGAGGATACACAATATTAGCCAGTGTACTGAGGATACGCAATATTAGCCAGTGTACTGAGGATACACCATATTAGCCAGTGTACTGAGGATACACCATATTAGCCAGTGTACTGAGGATACACCATATTAGCCAGTGTACTGAGGATACAACATATTAGCCAGTGTACTGATGATACACAATATTAGCCAGTGTACTGAGGATGCACAATATTAGCCAGTGTACTGAGGATACACCATATTAGTCAGTGTACTAAGGATACTCATTATTAGTCAGTGTACTGAGGATATACAATATTAGTCAGTGTACTGAGGATATACAATATTAGCCAGTGTACTGAGGATACACCATATTAGCCAGTGTACTGAGGATACAACATATTAGCCAGTGTACTGAGGATACAACATATTAGCCAATGTACTGAGGATACACCATATTAGCCAGTGTACTGAGGATACAACATATTAGCCAGTGTACTGAGGATACACCATATTAGCCAGTGTACTGAGGATACAACATATTAGTCTCCGTGGTGTAGTGGTAAGACACTCGCCTGGCGTTCCGCGAGCGCTATGTCATGGGTTCGTATCCTGGCCGGGGAGGATTTACTGGGCGCAATTCCTTACTGTAGCCTCTGTTTAACGCAACAGTAAAATGTGTACTTGGATGAAAAAACGATTCTTCGCGGCGGGGATCGTATTCCAGGGACCTGCCCGAAACGCTACGCGTACTAGTGGCTGTACAAGAATGTACAAGAATGTATTAGAGTGTGTACTGAGGATACACCATATTAGCCAGTGTACTGAGGATACAACATATTAGCCAGTGTATTGAGAATACATAATGTTAGCCAGTATACTTTGAATAAATAATATTACCCAGTATACTATGGATATATAATATTAGCCAGTGTACTGTTAATATTAGTCATTGCTTGCTGTATTTCTACTTCCTCAAATTTGTTCTTCACAAACGTTTTTGGAAAATCTGTCCAATTTGTATTAGTATATTGAGCAACTTAATATGAGTTTGGATATTTCACTGAAACTATTTCATCTATGTTGGAGCATTGCTAACCATCTTTTCTGGGGGGGGGGAGCCCCTTTGGCTTCCGGAGCTATCCAGGCTGATATGTATATATATCTAACCTTTGGCATCATCAGTGTGGATGGAGTTATAGGCCTACCAGGGACCACTAGCCAGAACCTGGCCCCCTCAGAGAGGCACGAGGAACAATGGCCTATAGAAATGCACATATGATTTGTAGCATTCTATATCTGCCAGCGACAGAGACAGGCACCCAGAAACGTAAGCACTTCAAAACAAACCCCTATTCTGGTTAAAACAACGAAAATAGCCAAACAAGTGGACAGAACTTCCCAAATGAAAATGAGCTCAAGCTCACACGAGCCGCGCCACCGGTCTGCGCAGCTTCCCCCTCCCCGGGAGGGGGAAGAGGGAGCCCCAGACCCACCGTGCCGGCGATCCAACCATTAGTTCTTAAGCTGATGGGGTTGTGGCATGGTCGGGTGGCTCCAGCTCCGAATTCTTTTGCTGTGATGTTCTTGGTATTCAGTACTGCTCTTACGGTGGCATACGAGCAGGAAGTAATATTCATAGGTACTTGGGCTGCATGTGCTTAGGGTCACCTTTCCTGAGTGCCCTGTAAGTACCGCTCTTGGGGCTTGAGGTTGTCTTCGACAAGTCATCTTGGGGTCTACCTCTGGTCTTTTGCTGCTTGGTGATTGACTGCCCCGAGTGTGTTCCGGGATTTTCCTCCCTTGTTTACCCTGGGGTAAGGGGTAGTTTACTGCACTGGTGGGTTACGGGGTACTGCGCAATTGGTTTTCACCTATTACAGCGGCTGGCTCTGTTCTTCTTGCGGGGTTTTTCTTTTTTTTTTGTTTGGCCTGGTAGTGGGGTCCGCCTTTGTGTCCCTTGCCCCTGTTAGTTAGGGTGTTGACCTTTTGTGTTTGGTGGTATCCCCTGCTTTGCCCCCGTGAGTGGATACGTCCCGGAGGTTCAGCTTTAGCAGTTCGTTTTGGTAGACTTGGGTGCCGGTTAGCAGTACCCCGCCTAGGCTTACCCTTAGCAATACCAGTCTAAGGGCCCCTGGGAATCCTCGCGGAGGCGTATGGGTCTGATGGATGCGACCACCCTTGGGTCTCCTCTCGCTTTGTGCGACTTTGAAGGTTGCTCTGTCCCCTTGTCTCAGGACGACACTCATTGTTTTTGCCTCTGTCATGCTGCCTGTTGGGTCAGTGACACCTTTGACCATGAAACCTGTGAGCAATGCTGCTTGCTTGTGACTCAGTTCACCCAATCTGATGATGATATTATTAGTTCCATGTTCTTTGTCCCTTCAGGTCCGTCGGTTTTGTCCTTCCGGAGGGAACTTTTAACCGCTTTCTCCACCTTCTTATCTTGGAAATGTATTCTTCAACATGTCGCAATCATGTTCAAATCGTATCGGGATCCTGCATACATATTGGTCACGGATGCCAATGGGTCCGTATGAGCTTCCGTGATTTTGTGCTTGTTTATCAAAGTTCTCGCAGGTTCGGGAAGATCTTCGATACTTACAATATTATTGGAACGTCTGTAGCCTTCCAGTGGGGCTTCCCTTCAGTCCACGGTCTAGTCCATGGAGGGGCTAGTTCGGTCTTCTCCTCAAGTCTTTGAGCCTGATGATTCTGACGCAAGTCTCTCAAAATCTTTCTGGTGATCAGTTGACTTCGTTGATGGTGTCCCACCTGCGTGCTTTGTCTTGGCGGAGTATGGGGTTTTGCTGGCGGTTCTTCCTTTTCTTTTTGTCTCTTCAAAGGTATCCTGCATTTTTGTTGATGTGGTCTTGTTTTTCTCTCGTAAAGGTTTGGGACCGTTGTCTTGACACATACTGTAACCTTGTATAGTGCGGTGTTGGCGGAACCTCTGCAGCATGCTCTCGGTATTGACGTTACTTCTGCACCGTTTCGCAAGCTGTCTTGAGCGTTGTTTCACCTCCAGCCTGCTCATGCTCCGCCTGAGCCATCCTGGTCTTTGGACAGGGTGCTCTCGTATTTGTCGTCTCCTCATTTCGTTGTGGCTTCTTTGGTTCAGGATTGTTTTTCTAAAGCTTTTTTTCTTGTTGGCATTGGTCTCTGGGCATCGGGTCGGGGAGCTTCATGCTCTCCTCCGGCAAAGGGGTTTTTGCTCTTTTGGTCGTGGTGATAGGTTTGTTTACTTGCAGCCGTCTCTTTATTTTCTGGCGAAGAATGAGACTGCTGCTTTCCGGAGGGGCCCTTGGTTTGTTGATGCCTGATTGATCAGGCTGGGAGTTCATCATGTGTTGTGTTCGGTTGCGGCACTCCGCCGTTATTTGTGGCATGACCACGGTGGCCGGGGACACGCTTTGGGTTGATCCGTTTCCCTTCTTCCCTATTCCTGGGTTCGGGTCTCTCGGGTTGTCCACAGGGTTATTCGGTCCAGCTGTCCTGCAGTCTCGCCTGCGGGCCGCGCCAAGCAACAGCCTAGTGGACCAAACTCTTACAAGTCAAGCCTGGCCTCGGGCCGGGCTTGGGGAGTAGAAGAACTCCCAGAACCCCATCAACCAGGTATCAACCAGTCTATCCCCGTGCCCATGTTGTCGATAAGTTTGCTGCTCTTGCTGCCGTCTCTGGTAATATGTCTTGGGCTGATCTTCGGGCACGAGGTTTTTCTGGGCTTCCCCCAGAAAACCAGCATTGAATGCCGTGAAATGCCATTTTCTGGGGACCTGGGAAACCCCAGTGGGTCTTGGGCTCCCTCCTCCCCCTCTCAGGGAGGGGCGAGCTGCGCAGACAGATGGCGCAGCTTGTGCGACATCATGCTTGATTCCTTGTTTTCATTTGGGAGTTCTGTCCACTCGTTTGGCTATTTTCGTTGTTTTAACCAGAATAGGGGTTTGTTTTGAGGCGCTTACCTTTCTGGGTGCTTGTCCTGGTCAATGGCAGATATAGAATGCTCCAAATCACATGTGCTTTTCTATAGGCCATTGCTCCTCATGCCTCTCTGAGGGGTCAGGTTCTGGCTCGTGGTCCCCGGTAGGCCTAGAACTCCATCCACACTGACTGATGGCAAAGGTTAGAGATGTATACATATCAGCTTTCCGGAGGGGCCCTTGGGTTGTTGATGCCTGATTGATCAGGCTGGGAGTTCATCATGTGTTGTGTTCGGTTGCGGCACTCCGCCGTTATTTGTGGCATGACCACGGTGGCGGGGACACGCTTTGGGTTGATCCGGTTTCCCTTCTTCCCTATTCCTGGGTTCGGGTCTCTCGGGTTGTCCACAGGGTTATTCGGTCCAGCTGTCCTGCAGTCTCGCCTGCGGGCCGCGCCAAGCAACAGCCTAGTGGACCAAACTCTTACAAGTCAAGCCTGCCTTGGGCCGGGCTTGGGGAGTAGAAGAACTCCCAGAACCCCATCAACCAGGTATCAACCAGTCTAACCCCGTGCCCATGTTGTCGATAAGTTTGCTGCTCTTGCTGCCGTCTCTGGTAATATGTCTTGGGCTGATCTTCGGGCACGAGGTTTTTCTGGGCTTCCCCCAGAAAACCAGCATTGAATGCCGTGAAATGCCATTTTCTGGGGACCTGGGAAACCCCAGTGGGTCTTGGGCTCCCTCCTCCCCCTCTCAGGGAGGGGCGAGCTGCGCAGACAGATGGCGCAGCTTGTGCGACATCATGCTTGATTCCTTGTTTTCATTTGGGAGTTCTGTCCACTCGTTTGGCTATTTTCGTTGTTTTAACCAGAATAGGGGTTTGTTTTGAGGCGCTTACCTTTCTGGGTGCTTGTCCTGGTCAATGGCAGATATAGAATGCTCCAAATCACATGTGCTTTTCTATAGGCCATTGCTCCTCATGCCTCTCTGAGGGGGTCAGGTTCTGGCTCGTGGTCCCCGGTAGGCCTAGAACTCCATCCACACTGACTGATGGCAAAGGTTAGAGATGTATACATATCAGCCTGGATAGCTCTTGGGAGCCTCCAGGACTCACCTAGAAAATGGGATTTCATTACATTAAATTCTGGTTTTTGCTAATAAATTAATTGCTATTTTAGAAAAGATATTTACTAATTTTGTAATAGTTATAGGCATTTATGAAATAAATTTCAGCTATTCTGCGTACTATTGCCAAGAAGCTAGAAGGTGAAGTTGTAAGTGGAATGGGACAAGAGGAATTGATATCCACTGTTTTTCGATACATCTCAAATTTCCATGCATCTGTTGTCAGCATTAGCACTGCGTCCATCCTGGTGCAAACGTTAGTTGTGCTAACACTTCTTCCAGAACATGAAGATTTCAGTGAAAAGCTTGGTAAGTTATGGAAATTCAATTTTCTTTCTGTGTAATTGTCTGGAAAATGCTGTTCACTGACCCCTCACTAATTTAAATCATATGAAAATTTATCATATTTACTCAGAGATCTGCGGTACCTGATTTCATGGTGCTATATAGCAAGGAGCTGCAATCACTAAATTGAACACTTTTCTAAGTAATACTCGGAAGCCGACCACTAACAAACTTAACAGTCTTTGCTATAGATTATCTTGAAGATGCACTTATAGACTGTATCACCTGGAGGACAAATGTAAGAGATTCTGGTAGTCATAAAATATATATGTATAACTTTTATTTTTATTTATTTATTTGTATTAGTATATTTTAGTAGTAGTCTTGTAGACACATGTTATTAAATATGACCAAAAGGTTTGATCAATGATTTTGGCAAGAATCTTCCCTATATTTCTTACATTCTTCTTTGGAAGAAAGTTGACAAATTAATTTCAAAGCTCATTTTAAAATATGACTTGATGCATGTCACTGAAGGATAAACTTTGTTGAAGCTCCACAAAGCTTCCACAAAGTACAAGTTGCTTCGGGTTCTGGCTCGGTTGGAGTCCTTCCCAAGGAGAGTAGACCTCGTGACCCCTTGGTGGCTGGTCCAACCTTTGTTTTCAGACGCTGCTTGATAGGTGTCTGAACCCGGGCCGTTTCCCGCAACTCCGCCTCTTTCGGCAGGTCGGACCGGTCCTGTATATGGCTGGTTCGGCCTTCTCCTCGGCTCTTTGCGTCTGGTCTTTTGACGCAGGTGTATCACCATCTCTATGGTGATCAGGTGGTTTCGTTGATGGTGTCCCACCTGCGAGCTACGTCTCGGCGACAGTATGACGTTTCCTGGCGTTTCTAGTCACCATTTTCTTGCTCTTCGTAGGTTTTCATTTCTTTTGCATCGGGTTGTCTTGTCCTTTCTTGGTTTTTCAGGACTGTTATTTGATGCTTCTTACTGTCGCCTCGTATCGTGCGGTGCTGGTGGAGCTGCTTGCGTTCGTGGTGAACGTCACTTCTGCCCCGTTCCACACACTTTCTCGTGCTTTGTTTTACCTCCGGCCTGCTCATGCGCTGCCTGAGCCGCCCTGGTCCTTGATCAGGGTAACCGAGGCCAGAGAAGCATCTATCCCGGTTGACATTAGCTTACGAACTGATGCTAGACAGCCGGGGCGGCGAGGTCCGGGGCTCCCCCCTCCCCCTCTCGGGGTGGGGAGTCCTGCGCGGACGATCAGCACGGCAGTAAAGTGTGATATTTGCTTGTTTGTTTGTTTCCTTGGGATTGTAGGGAGTTCTACCTCTCTGTTCGTTTTTTTGTTTTAGTGTTTTACCATGTGGGGTTGGTTTTGTTATGCCTACATTTTTGGGTGCCTGACCCATGTCGATGGCAGATAAGGAAAACCCCAACCACAATGGGGTTTTCCAGGGCCATTGCTCCCTGAAACCTCTCTGAAGGGGCCAGGTTCTGGCGCTGGTCCCTGTTAGGTCTGAACTCCTTAGCTAATGTCCCGGTCTAATATAACATACATTAGCCCGATAAGCTCCAGGGAGCCGTAGGGGCTCCCCACAGAAAATGGCGTTTCATTACATTCAACACTGTTTTTCTGGGGGGAGCCCCGTCGGCTTCCCGGAGCTTTCCCAGGGTGATGTGCTAATGTCAGACTTTGGCATCAGTCATGTGTATGGAGTTCTTAGGTCTACCGGGGACCATGGCCAGAACCGGGCTCCCCTCAGAGAGGCAAGGGGAGCAATGGCCTATAGAAACCCCCGTTTGGTTGGAAGCATTCTATGTCTGCCATCGACCGGGACAGGCACCCAGAAAGGTAAGCACCTCAAAACAAACCCCTATTTTAGTTAAAATTGCTACCAAAAGCCGAACTAGTGGATAGAACTCCCCAACAGAAAAACAAGCAAACTAGTGTGACGTCACACGTCGCCGCGCCGCTGTCTGCGCAGCTCCTCCCTCCCCGGGAGGGGAAAGAGGGAGCTCCAGACCCTCCACGCCGGCTACCCACACCTCAGTTCTTGAGGCTGATGATATAGGTGAAGGTCGTGTGCTCTGGCTCAGGTGTCACTACAGCACTGTGCTTTGCGTGTGGTGTTTGTTTTTGTGGGTGCGAGAGCCAGGAGTTATCTTCAGTACTCGAGCTGCATGCGCCTAGGGCTTCCTTCCCTAGATGCCCTGTAAGTACTGCCCTTGGGGCTTGGGGCCACCTTCCACAGGCTGCTCGGGGTCTGTCTCTGCTGGTCCGTTTTACCTTTTTGGTTTTTCGGCCGCCTGTTGTGCTCTTGGGTGTTTTGTTCTTCCTTGTTACTGGCAGGTAAGAGGCAGTTTGCACTGGTAGGGGCGTAGGGTGCTGCACAGCTTGTATTCCTGACATAGCGGCCGGCTCTGTTCCTTGGGGTTCGCTGTCCTCTTGAGGGGTTTTGTTTTTCTTTTTGTTTTTGCGTGGTAGGGGGTTCTGCCCTCTTGTTCCACTAGTTTTTGACCTTCCACGGTTCTCCTCGGTGGCGCCCCCTGCTAGGTCCCCGTGAGTGTACAAGTCCCTGGGGTACAGCTATAGAAGTTCGCTTGGTAGTTTTGGGCGCTGGTTAGCAGCGCCCTGCCTGGGACTGCCTGAGCGCGAGTCCTCTTAAAGTAAACGCTCAGGACCCTGGGAATCCCCTAGGGGGTGCATGGGTCCGATGGATGTGACCCCGGAGTCCCCGCTCGCTGTGTGCGAGTTTGAGGGTTGCTCGGTCCCCTTGTCTCAGGGTGACCCTCATTGTTTTTGCCTCTGCCACGCTGCCTGTTGGGTCGGTGATACTTTCGACCCTGAGTCCTGTGACTGTTGCTGCTTGCTTGTGACTCAATTTACCCAATCCTCTGATGATTCTATTCGGGTACAGGCGGCGCGTGTGTTGCAGTCTAGGTTTCGTCTGTTGCAACGCGCTCGGTTGGTTGCTCACTCGGATGCCCCGGGGCTGCCCCGCTTTGCTTTTTGAAACCCGGACTTGGGGGTGGGGGTCGCTTCGATCCTGGTTCAGTCCGCACCTCCTTGTCTTCCCCTTCTGTTCGTTCTGGTCCCCCCCCCCTGCTTCCGGCCCCGAAGCGTCTGAGGGTTTCGGGGTCGGAGCAGGGGTTACTTGATCTCGAGACTCGGGCAGCTTCGGGGGGTGCCTTCCGGGGGGTGGCAGAGGCATTCGAGTCTTGTCTCCGGCCGAAGCTTTTGGGTCTGACCAGTGGGCCCCCCTTCCTCCAGCTTCTACGGCTGCTCCGTCCTTGTCTTGTGGGGTCGGGGTTTGGGAGAGGACTCGGCCTCGGTCCTGTGGTGAAGGACCTCGAGGCTGGGGAGGGGTGATTTGGGGGCTTTGGGCCCCGCTGGACCCCGCCTGGGTTTTTCTTCCCTCTGAGTGGGGCTTATTGTTACAAGGAGTGGGGTTTTCTTTTCCCCCATCTGCGTACGAGTTGGATTTGGTGTCGGCCCCTCCCCGGGTTCAGTTCCATGTTCCCCCGGGTACGTCGGTTCCGTCTTTCCGGAAGTTTTCGGCTTGTCGCATCCAACCTTGTGTGGTGCGGGCGGCCTTTGCAGCTTACCTCCTGCGTGAGCCGGATTATGCCTCGGAAATGGATCCATCCGAGTTCAGGTTTGGGACTTCGTTCCCTTTCTGGCTCCGTTACGAGGTTCCGGAGTCTTCCTGGCTAGCGGACTGCCCCTTGTTTGTTCTGGATTCCTGGCATTCCTTCTGTCGTTCCCGCACACTGGAGTGGCGGGAAGCTTCCACGGCGCTTCAGGTTTTCCTGGGGGGCGATCTTGAGTACCTGAATGAGTGCTTGTTTGCCCCTGCCCTTCCCCGCGATGTGGCCGTTATTCAGCTCCATGTGCAGGTTCCCACCCTTTCGGCGGCACTCATTGCGGAGGACTTGTGCGCCCGGGGCCTGTTGGCTTCGGCCTTGCGGTTCTTTTCCCTCCTGGAGCTGTTCTTAAATTGGCTCGTGGAGGATGTGAGGACGCTTGGGTCCGTCCCGGGGTCCGGCGCCTTGTCCTCGGCAGCGCGTTTGTCGGCTGCCTTGTTGAAGCTGTTCACACCGATTTTGCGGGATGCGGTTTCCCTGTTTTATGCTTCCCGTCTCGCGTGTCGGCAGACAGTGCTGAGTTCCTCTGTGGAATCTGCTTGGGCTCTGGCTCTTAGGCGTTCTTCACCTTTTTGTCCTTTTCTGTTTGATGAGTCGGCCGTGGCGCAGTTTATTCAGGCTGCGTCGTCGGCTTGTCGTCCGATGTCGGACTTGTTGGTTTCCGTGGGTCCCAGAGTGGGTCTTCCTGGAAGGGTCGTGCCAGGGCTCGGGGTTTCTCTCGTCGTGGTAGGCCACTGGTGTCAGGTTCGGGTTCGGCTCCTACTCCGGACCCTCCCTCATCTGGTCAGCGTGGTGTTTGCTCTGTGCGGGGTTCTGGGTCTCGTAAGGGTCGCCGGCCCTTTTGCGGTTTGCCCCATTGACGGGGCGATGGGGGGGCGGCTTGCGCTGTTTGCCCACGCTTGGTCCCACAATTCGTGGGCTTTTCGGGTCGTGTCTGTTGGCCTGCGGTGGCATTGGGGGCCCCTCCCTCCTTGGGGGGGTCGGGGCTGGCAGGGCAGGTTTCTTCCCCTGCGCTCTGTCGAGTCGTCTTGGAGTGGGTACGCTTGGGCGTCGTTGAAGTGACGTCGTCCCTCAGATGGGTTTCCCGTCTGTTTCCGGTTCCGAAACGGGACTGCGAGGACCTGCGGTTCATTCTGGACTTGTCCCGTCTGAACCCCTGGGTTCATTGTCCCTCCTTTCAGATGACTACGCTGTCTCAGGTTTGGCTCCTCTTGGAGCCGGGCGCTTGGATGGTGTCCCTGAACCTCCAGGATGCTTATTGACATGTCCCGATTCATCCACGGTTCAGGGACAGGCTCGGTTTTGTTGTGCGGCGTCTGAGTTACCGCTTTCGTTGTCTCCCATTCGGGTTGAACCTGGCACCTCGCGTGTTCACGCGCCTTACACGGGTTGTGGTGGCCCATTTGCGTCTCCTAGGTGTTCGGGTGTTGGCCTACCTCAACGACTGGCTGGTTTGGGCTCCCAGCCGGTCAGCTTGCTTGCTAGCCAGGGATTTGATTCTTTCCCAGCTCGCCGGGTTCGGGTTCTTGGTGAACTGGAGGAAGTCCCATCTGGTCCCCTCTCAGGTTCGGACTTGGCTGGGTCTCGTTTGGGACTCTCGGACCGCCTCCTTGTCTCTCTCCCTCCGAAGTCTCTCCTGCGTCTGCGGTCCCGCCTTCGTCTGTTTCTGGTGGGCCCTCGGGTCACCCGGCGGTTGCTCGAGGGGCTGTGTGGGAGCCTGAACTTCGTGATGGTGGTCTACCCGCCGGGCCGGGTTTGGCTTTGTCGGCTGTTCTGGTTTCTTCGGGGTCACCCTTTCCGCCTCTCTCGCGATCACAGGGTTTGACCCCCGGGGGCCTTGCGTCGGTTGCTGTGTCACCAGCTTCCTTTTCGTGTTTTTCGGGGTTCAGTGCCTTGGTGCCTACCCGAGCCCTCGCTCGATTTGTACACGGATGCGTCGTCTCTCGGCTGGGGCTTTGTGACCAGTGCTCACCAGGCCGACCAGGGGCGTTGGAATCCGTCCTTCCGTCGAGCTCACAGCACGGTGCGGTAGTTTGCGGCAGTGTGGTTTGCTCCTGGGAGGATTCGGGTGGCCCGCGGATCGACGATTTGGCTCCATTCGGACTGCTCTCCGGTGGTTCATTGCCTGAACCGCGGGGGTTCGATGTGGTCCTTGTCTCTTTGGGGTTGGTCGCTTCGGGTGACTCATCTGCTGAGTTCTCGGGGTTTGGCTCTCCTGGCTGTTCACGTACAGGGAGTGTCCAACGTCTTGGCCGACGCCCTGTCTCGCTTCGTTCCCCTCTCCACGGAGTGGACGGTCGACGACGAGTCCTTCCATTGGCATTGCCAGACGTTCGGGCGCCCCGAGGTGGACCTCTTCGCGTCGGTGTGGTCGAGGCGTCTTCCCGTGTATGCAGCGCCCTTCCCCGATCGCGAGGCCGTCGGGGTCGATGCCTTTCGGCTAGACTGGTCGAGGTGTGGGTTCCTGTACCTGTTTCCTCCAGTCTGGCTGTTGCTCCAGGTTCTGACTTACTTAGAGACTTACCAGGGGAGAGTTGTCCTTCTGGCCCCTTGGTGGCCGGCCCAGCCTTGGTTTCAGGCACTGCTTGCTCGGTGTCCGAACCCGAGGGTTTTCCCGCGGCTCCGCCTCTTTCAGCAGATCGGGCCGGTAGTCACGTGGCTGGTTCGATCTTCTCGAGTCTTCACGTATGGGTTTTTTTTACTCGAGTTTATCATCATCTCTATGGTGATCAGGTGGCCTCGTTGTTGGTTTCCCACCTGAGGGCTTCTTCTCGGCGGCAGTATGAAGTTTCCTGGCGGTCCTTCTGTTTCTTTTTGCGTCTTCATCGTGTTAGTTCCTTGTCTGTTCGGGTGGTCTTGTCCTTCCTCTCTTGGTTGTTTCAGGACCGTCATCTTATGCCTAACACTGTCGCCTCGTATCGTGCGGTGCTGGTGGAGCCGCTTCAGCTTGCCTTCGGTATCGATGTTACGTCTGCGCCGTTTCGCAAGCTGTCACATGCATTGTTTCACCTCCGGCCTACTCATGCACCACCTGAGCCGTCGTGGTCTTTGGACCGAGTGCTCGCTTTCTTTTCGTCTCCTCGTTTCGTTGTGGCCCCTTAGGTCCGGGATTGTTTTCCCAGGCTCTTTTCTTGTTGGCATTGGCCTCTGGGGGTCGGTCGGGGAGCTTCATGCTCTCCTCCGTGCAGGGTTTCTGCTCTTTTGGTCGTGGAGATTTTGTTCGCTGCAGCCGTCTCCTTCTTTTCTGGCGAAGAATGAGACTGCTGCGTTCCGGAGGGGTCCATGGGTGGTTGATGCTTGGTTGGTCAGGCCGGGGGTGCATCATGTTTTGTGTCCGGTTGCGGCGCTTCGCCGTTTTTGCGTGCCACGGCTTCTGTGTCCGGGGACGCGCTTTGGATTGATCCGGTTTCCCTTCTTCCCTGTTCGCGGATTCGGGTCTCCCAGGTTGTCCGCAGGTTATTAAGTCCAGCAGCCTGCGGTCTATCCCCGTGCCCATGACGTTCGTAAGTTCGCGGCTCTTGCTGCCGTCTTTGGAATATGTCTTGGTCTGATATTCAGGCGCGGGGATTTTGGCGTTGAACAGGGTCCTGGCTGCTCGTTACCTTGTGAATGTCCCTGGGCTCCATCGGGCCTGTGTTGCTTTGGGTCGGCGGTTGCAGCCAGTTGTCTCGGCGGTTGCAGCCAGTTGTCTCGGCTTTGAGTTGAGAGTGAGCAACGACTGCCTCCCGGGTAAGTCCCTTTTTTTTTCAGTCTGTGGGTAGTTAGCTCCGGGGAGCCAACGGGGCCCCCCCCCAGAAAACCAGCGTTTAATGTAATGAAACGCCATTTTTTGGGTGAGTCCCGGAGGCTCCCCGGCATCCCCTTCCTCCCTCTGGTCGGCATTTTTTTCGTGTTTTTTACATCCAGCCTCAAGAACTGAGGTGTGGGTAGCTGGCGTGGAGGGTCTGGGGCTCCCCTTTCCCCCCTCCTGGGGAGGGAGGGAGCTGCGCAGACAGCTGCTCAGCGACGTGTGACATCACACTAGCTTGCTTGTTTTTCTGTTGGGGAGTTCTATCCACTACTTCGGCTTTTGGTAGCAATTTTAACCAGAATAGGGGTTTGTTTTGAGGCGCTTACCTTTCTGGGTACCTGTTCCGGTCGATGGCAGACGTAGAATGCTTCCAACCAGACCCGGAGGAGCCGGTCGGCCGAGCGGACAGCACACTGGACTTGTATCCTGTGGTCCTGGGATCGATCCAGGTGCCGGCGAGAAACAATGGGCAGAGATTCTTTCACCCTATGCCCCTGTTACCTAGCAGTAAAATAGGTACCTGGGTGTTAGTCAGCTGTCACGGGCTGCTTCCTGGGGGTGGAGGCCTGGTCGAGGACCGGGCCGCGGGGACACCAAAAAGCCCCGAAATCATCTAAAGATAACCTCAAGATAACCACACGGGGGCTTCTATAGGTCATTGCTCCCCTTGCCTCTCTGAAGGGGCCCGGTTCTGGCCGTGGTCCCCGGTAGGCCTAAGAACTCCATACACATGACTGATGCCAAATCTGACATTAGCATATCAGCCTGGGAAAGCTCCGGGGAGCCTCCGGGACTCACCCAGAAAATGGCGTTTCATTACATTCAACGCTTTTTTTTTTTTTTTTAGTTTTCTTATATATTTGGGTTAGTGATGGTATACAGTATGTAGAAAGTGGTATGTTAGCATGCTAATGTTTTACTGTGATTTTCCTGTAAGGTAAATATTTAATAAATTGTAATTTCTTAGTTAAGCTTCTTGGATGCTTCTTGAGTCAGAGCCTTAAGGACTCAACCCAGGATTTGCATCACCTTTCAGGCTTTCACTGAATTTGTCCCCACACTGTGAGGGCATCTTTGCAACTAGTCTTATCAAGGAATTTAGAGAAGGAAGACAGTGGCAAATCTAACTCAAGGCACCACTAAGGGAACACTTCACAATCAAAAAATAAGAGGCTCCAGTATCCTCAAAATTCCCTGCAAGTGATGATAAGAGATACAAGGAATGCCAGTTACTGATTTTACTAACTATTAACAACAGTTTTGGCAGAGCCAGCAGTCCTCAGTTTGTAACTGTCATCTCACTTATGCTCAGTGCAGGGTTAATGTTGCTCCATGCTTAATGTTCACTTCACTGCATGGTGCTGCTTATTAAAGGTCTTCAGTTTTTGAGATATCTTTTCAAAAGCTTTTTGACACTGCCTTTAGCATTTCTCAGTTCCTCCTCAGTTGTACCACTACCTTGGTTGTGCCTTGGGACTTTGCCCTAGTCCTGGATTTAAGCTGAGAAGAGCTACTGATATGCTGCCCAGAAAGCAGTATGTATTTCATTACACTTTTCTTACATTTTTATGTTATTCAGTGGAAGTGATTGAAGAGCTGTTGAAGAGAGAATGGTATGGAAGCGATGGTGAGAGGGAGAAGGGATCCGTTTTCAACCAGCATGTACACACTTTGCTCCAGGTAAAACTACTTTATTGTTTTAATCTCACTGCAATTGAAAGTTATTGTTTAACTGTAATGACTAGTAATGGCTGTAATGAATGCAAGTGTGTTGTGTTGTGCGGTGAACGATATGGAAGAAAATGCAAGATTGAACCAGTGAAGAGCAGAGGTGCCATAGGCACAATCAGAGAGCACTGTATAATCATCAGAGGTTGTTCAACGTCCTCCCAGCGACTATAAGAAATATTGCCGGAACAACCGTGGACATCTTCAAGAGAAAACTGGACTGTTTCCTAAGAGAAGTCCCGGATCAGCCGGGCTGTGGTGGGTATGTGGCTCTGCGGGCCGCTCCAAGCAACAGCCTGGTGGATCAAACTCTCACAAGTCGAGCCTGGCCTCGGGCCGGGCTTGGGGAGTAGAAGAACTCCCAGAACCCCATCAACCAGGTATCAACCAGGTGGCCAGGTGTTCCTCATCAGTACCAGGGCTGCATGCGCTTAGGAGCTTCCTTCCCTAAGCGCCCTGTGAGTACTGCCCCTGCGTGACAGGGTTATCGTCACTGGGGCGTTCGGGAACCATTCCCGTAGAGATTCTTGCTGCTCAGCATTTGCCTCGTCCTTTGGGGCCAGCTGGGGCTTGGGGCCCTTGTTTGGCCCTGGGTAGGGACTGGTATTGTGCTGGTTAGGGCGACAAGGTGTTGCGCGACCTGCCACCTAAGCAACGACCGGTTCCTGTTGCCTCTGGAGACAGTGTACTTTTGCGGGGTTTTTCTTTTGTTTTTATTTTCATTTGCCTGGTGGGGGTCTGTCTAGTGTGGCTATAGTTCCACTGGTAGTGTTTGGTGGCCCTCTGCTAGGCCCCTGTGATTGTACACATCGCAGGGGTTTTCAGTGTTGTCCTCTACCCTCTTGTTATTTTTTGGTTTCTTAACCGGTTAGCAACACCTTGCCCGGGCTTCCCGTAGTTGTTACCCTACAGGCCCTGGAAACCCCTGTCGGGGCTTGGTGGACCATTGAATGTGTCTTCCGGGTTCCAACCCGTCTTGTACGGGATCGTTGGTTGCTGTGCCCTTGTCTCCGGGTGACAGTCGTCACTTTTACCTCCGTCATGTTGCCTGTTGGGTCACTGACATCTTGACCCGGAGTCTTGCGAGATATATTCTCTGCCTGTTCTACAGTACTCTCCTGATGTTATTACTGTTCAGAGTACAGGCGGCATCCATGTTGCAAGCTTGGTTTAGGTTGCTGCAACACGCTAGGTTGGTTTCCCACTCGGATGCCCCAGGCCGCCCCGTTTTGGTTAGGTGCTGTTCGCCCTTTTTTCCTCCCTGTTCCCGGCTCCAGACCGTCTGCGGGTTTTGGGGTCTGGGTGGGGTTTAATTGGGGCAGAGACTCGGGCGGTTTCGGGGGCTGCCCCATTCGGGTTGGGGGACGGAGGTTTTTCAGCCTGTTTCTCCTGCCAAGGCTTCTGGGTCTTACCAGCGGCCCTTTCTTGCTGCCTTTCCAATGGACTCTTCCTTTTCTTTAAGGGCGGAGGGCTTGGAGGCCGGCTCTGCCCCGGGCCTCTGTTGCGGGTTCCCGGGGCTGTGGGGGATGCCTGCTAGCAGTTCTTGGGCGGTTTGCCCCTTCCTGGGTTTTCTGCTTCTGGGCTGAGTTTTTTGCCCATCCAGTCTGCTTGCTTCCCATTTTTGCTGGCATGTTTTCATATCTTTTGCGTCGGTCACAGCCCTCTGTTCTGGTGGCCATTTTCTTCTGCCAGTTTCCCGGCATGGCGCCAGGGCGGTGTTGCGGTTTGTTTACATGCACCTGGGTGTGCGAGCAAGCGTCTTGGGTGAGTTTTTTCACCATTTTCAGGGGTTTTATTCTCCTGTTGTTGTTTCTTTGCTTTTCTGGTGTTTTCTGCCCGTTTTCTGTTCCTCTGGGAACGTTTGAGTGTTGATTTTACAGCAGGGTTTCCATTTTGTCTGTTTTGGGTCTGGGCCCTAGGGTTTGGGCTCAGTGTCCCTGACTGTTTTGCTTGCTCCTACACCTTGTCCCTCGGTTTTCGGTCTGTTTTGACCGTTTCCCTCTGGGTTCTGTCTGGGGGCTGTGGTGTATCTCCGCCGCCAAATGTGGTGGTTTGGGCTCCCCCTGGTTCGATTCCGGGTTCCTTTGGGTTCTTTGGTTTCTTTCCGGAGGTTTCTTCCTCTTGGGCCCCACTTTGTGGGTTCAAGGGGCTTTGTTTCCTCATATCGGAGACAGCAGTCTCCGTGGTGTAGTGGTAAGACACTCGCCTGGCGTTCCGCGAGCGCTATGTCATGGGTTCATATCCTGGCCGGGGAGGATTTACTGGGCGCAATTCCTTAACTGTAGCCTCTGTTTAACGCAACAGTAAAATGTGTACTTGGTTGTAACAACGATTCATCGCGGCGGGGATCGTATTCCAGGGACCTGCCCGAAACGCTACGCGTACTAGTGGCTGTACAAGAATGTAACAACTCTTGTATATATCTCAAAAAAAAATATGTGACCCGGTTCTGCCTTCTGGGGTTCCGGGGTCTTCCTGGCTTGCAGACTGATCTTTTTGGGTCTTGACACATGTTGTGGTCATGCTAGGACTTTGGGGTTTGTTGTCAAGGTGGGCCTTTTGATGCAGTACACATGTACATGTGTACACTGTGTGTGTGCACATGTGTATGTGCACGTGTGTGTAATACACCTTTTGTGCATGTATTTATATATGTGTGTGTATATGTATATATATGTCGTATCTAGTAGCCAGAATGTACTTCTTGGCCTACTATGCAAGGCCCAATTTGCCTAATAGGCTGAGTGATTTTTTTTCTTTCTACAAATGTTTCCAATGGCTTACTCAAATTATTATTATTAATTATATTAAGAACATAAATTATGGACTTAGTTATGTTAGTTTAGGTTAGGTTATGCTAGGTTAGGTTAGGTTAGGTAGGGTAGGTTAGGTTCGGTCATATATCTACGTTAGTTTTGACTCAAATTTAAAAAAATGAACTCATACGTAGTGAAATGGATAGCTTTATCATTTATAAAAAACATTTTTGAAAAATATATAAATTCAGGGAAACTTGGCATATTAGGCAAATCGGGCCTTGCACAGTAGCAAAGAAATACGTTCTAGCTACTAGGTACGACGTGTGTGTGTGTGTGTGTGTGTATATATATATAATATATAATATATATATATATATATATCTATATATATATATATATATATATATATATATATATATATATATATATATATATATGAATGTATATGTGTGTCATGTGTATAGCCCACTCGATACTACGCCTACCCCCAAAACGACCCCATCCCCCCCCCTCCCCCCCCCCCCCCCCCCGCACCTCACTACCTGAGCTGACCCTCGCCCACCGCGGCCTCCACACCCAGCCGCGGCCTCCACACCCAGTTGATGCCTCCACACCCAGTTGCTGGCTCCACACCCAGTTGATGACTCCACACCCAGTGGCTGACTCCACACCCAGTTACTGTCTCCACACCCAGTTGATGCCTCCACACCCAGTTGACACCTCCACACCCAGTTGCTGGCAGTTGCTTGGCCATGACCCAGTGTGTTTGCCCCCTCTAAAGGACAATGCACAGTTTAACTCTCCCAACTGAGTTGAAATGGAAGGGGTCCCAGCGGTCGGGCAGGACTCCACAAGCCTTGAGGTGCCAACAACTACTCCTAAAAGAGGTTTTTGTCGAGTATGCAACAAAAACACCACCATAAACGCCAACGGTGGTGTCATCCGCATTCATACCTTCAACGAGGTAAGATGCAGTGGTTCCCACCAGCTTCCAAAGGGAAGCAATGGCCAGCTGCCATTGACGGTTAGGGAAGAGACTCCCATTAACCTAATCTCATCTGCAAACCTCACCCAAGCAATCATAGCGACGTCTGCTAGAACATTACCACACATTCCAAAAGCAGCCCGCCCAAATGCAGCAGCCAAACTTTGTAATCTTCTGAAAAGGGTTAATGATGCCCCGGAAAACATTCAAGCGTGGCATAATGTCCTTCTGTTTGGCAATGTATGCCTCACCGTCCCTCCAAGGAGGGACAAATCACTTGCTTCCTCGGTCCAGAGGGCGATAAATGAATACCCAAGGGGGGATAACCTAGTTCGCCTGCCTCTCCGAGCAAAACACACACACCGCAGAAATGGTAACAACAACATACCGGAAACAAACAAAATCAGAGCACAAATCACCAAGAAAATTGAAGAGGGAAATACCGCAAGCGCTATTAGAGTCCTCACCAGTGACGAGAAAATTGCTCCTCGAAACTCAGCCACAGCGCGGGCCCTGCAAAGCAAGCACCCACCCAGAGCCCAACAAGGCGACAACATCGTTCCGCCATCAGCCGACACCATTTCAGACCCATTAACCGTCGGTGAATCTGAGGTCTACAAAGCAGCCCTTTCTTTTCCACCTGGGTCAGCAGGAGGCTTTACAGGGTTAAAACCTCAACACATCAAGCAAATGTTAAATCCTGCGGTTGGTGATGCTGCACAAGATCTTCTTATGGAACTAACAAGGTTCGTTAACATGTGCCTGGCTGGTGATATACCTGAGGTCATCAGGCCTCTCTTTTTCGGTGCCTCCCTCTGTGCTCTCAAAAAGAAGGACGATGGAATCAGGCCAATAGCTGTTGGCAACACTCTCCGACGCCTGATTGCCAAGGCTGCTACGAGGGTTGTCAGCCAGCAAGCGGCTGAATTACTGAAACCAATCCAGCTAGGATTTGGAATCCCCCAAGGCTGTGAAGCGGCTGCCCATGCAGCACGAGCATACATCACCAACATTTCTGATGAAAAGGCCCTGCTCAAACTGGATTTTAAGAATGCCTTCAACATGGTCAGAAGAGATGCAGTACTTTGTGCCGTACATCGCCATTTCCGGCCCCTCTACCCGTTCATACTATCGTGCTACAGTGGTGAGTCAAAACTGCTCTTTGGTGAACATGAAATCAGATCATGTGAAGGCGTTCAGCAAGGTGATCCTCTTGCTCCCCTTCTTTTCTGCTTAGTCTTAAAAGAAATCACCGAAAGCTTGTCCAGCGAGTTCAACATCTGGTTTTTGGATGATGGCACTATAGCTGGCACCGTAGACGACCTCTTGGCAGACATCAGGAAAATAAGGGAGCAAGAAGTAAGCCTGGGTCTTGTCCTGAACCCTTCCAAGTGTGAAGTAGTCTCCTCCAACCCAGACATCGTAGCTAGAATAAGGTCTGCCTTGCCTGGAGCCCATGTCATTAGGGCCGAGAACAGCACCCTCCTTGGAGCCCCCCTCGGGTCTAATGCCATTGAGGAGATCCTTGACAAGAAAATCGCAGACCTTAGGAGGATGGAAGACAGAATAGGTGACATCGATGCCCACGATGCTTTTTATCTCCTCACCAAATGCCTATCCCTTCCGAGGCTAACCTACTTTCTGAGGTGCGCCCCATCTTACGACAACCGAAAGCTTGAAGAGTATGACCTCTTACTGAAGACCATGCTGGAAAAAGTTGTTAATCTCTCCCTCAACGAGTGCCAGTGGAAACAAGCCACTCTTCCTGTTAGGCTCGGTGGCTTGGGTGTCCGCACTGCCACCCAAATTGCTGTCCCAGCCTTCCTGTCTTCCTCCTCAGCATCAGATGACCTGGTTAAGGAAATTCTACCTGACACCCTCAGTGATGTAGCGGGGATACAGGACCCCCACTACACGGAATGCGACACGAAATGGGGTGCCATGGCAGACCCAGCACTCAGACCAGCCATGCCGAAAGCCAAGAAACAATCCAGTTGGGACAGCCCCATTGCAGACAAAGAAGCCACAGCTTTGCTGGAGGCAGCAACAACCCCCAGTGATCGTGCACGCCTCACAGCTGTGCAGGCTCCCCATGCAGGGGACTTCCTTTTGGCAGTCCCTATGTCTGCGACAGGCACACGTCTTGATCCGCAGGAGCTCCGTATTGCAGTCGCTCTCCGTCTTGCTGCCCCTATCCACACTGTTCATAGGTGTATTTGCGGCGAGGCAGATGCTGACGAATATGGATTGCATGGCCTGCACTGTGGAAAATCTGGTGGTTGGCACACTAGACACGACGAAGTAAACGACATCATTAAAAGAAGCCTTGCCTCTGCCCAGTGTCCAGCGGAGAGAGAGCCCCGCAACCTTCTGAACCGTGACTCTGTTAGCTTTGCCGGCCGACCAGACGGAATCACACTGCGTCCGTGGAAGGGTGGCAGACAGTTGGCATGGGACTATACTTGCGTATCCACCCTGGCAGCCACATACATCAACCTCTCTGCCGGCACAGCAGGAGCCGCGGCGACACACAGAGAAAGAGACAAGTCAGCCAAGTATAGGCAATTAGATCATCGGTACAACTTCGTTCCAATAGGGTCTGAGACCCTAGGCCCATGGGGAGAGAGTGCAAGAAGGTTTCTAAAGGATCTTGGTTCCAAGCTCATTGACACCACAAGAGACCCTAGAGCGGCAAGTTTTCTCTTTCAGCGCCTCAGTGTCGCGATCCAGAGGGGGAATGCTCGCTGCATCCTCGGTTCCTGCCCAACGTCGGAGGAGTTCGAGGAAATCTACAGCCTCTAGGAAGCGAACTATTTTGTGTCCTCTTAATGCTCATTTTTTGTATACAATCAGATATGTAACTGTATAACCTTGCTTAATAAAGTGTACACCATAAAAAGGGGGGTGGTAGGAGAAGCGAACACCCTCATGTATTCAGAGTTAAATGGCAAGTTTTTCCCTGAATGCTCTGTGTTCCCTTCTCTGAGGCTGTGGGTCCCTATAATTGCACCAGAGGTGGTACCCCCTATATATATATATATATATATATATATATATATATAATATATATATTATATATTATATATATATATATATATATATATATATATATATATATCATATATATTATATATATATATATATATATAATTATATATATATATATATATATATATATATATATATTAATCTATATATATATATTATATATATGCAAACAAGCCTGAATGGTCCCAGGAGATAGATACAACTGAAAACTCACACCCCAGAAGTGACTCGAACCCATACTCCCAGGAGCAACGCAACTGGTATGTACAGGGATGCCTTAAACCACTTGACCATCACGACCCCGGACAAAAGGAAGTGATAGCCTGAGCTATATTTCGGCAGGGAAGTGGTTCATATAGCTCAGGCTATCACTTCCTTTTGTCCGGTCGTGATGGTCAAGTGGTTTAAGGCATCCCTGTACATACCCAGTTGCGTTGCTCCTGGGAGTATGGGTTCGAGTCACTTCTGGGGTGTGAATATAATCTATATATGTTATATATTATATATATATATATATATATTATATATATATATATATATATATATATATATATATATATATATATATATATATATATATATATATATATATATATCATAATATTTATGTACATGTGTGTATATGTGTATGTATACTTTTTCTTTCGGAAGGGATTCTGTTCCCTTCGCTGTTGACGGGGCGCTTGGGGAGCAGCTTGCTCTGTTGACTCTCGCATGGTCCCGCAGTTAGTGGGCGCTTTGGTTGTCTTCCGGCCTCTGGTGGTGGCAGCAGTGGCTTCTTCCCCCTTTGGGGGTTCAAGGCTGGCGGGGTGGGCTTCTTCCCCTGCGCTTCGTCATGTCATCTTAGTGGGTGCGTTGGACGTGGTCGATCTGCCCCATCCTTCTGGGGTTCCCGTCTGCTCTATGCAGACATGGGCCTGGCGAATCTGCGGTTTTTCTGGACTTTTTCAGTCTGCGCCCTGGATTCTATGCCCTCCTCGGAGGACTGTTGTCTCCTGTCCGGCTTCTGTTGGGGCTGGGTGCCTGGATGGTGGCCCTGGACCTCCAGGTCAATTCTTGGCACGTTCCTCTCCAGTTTTCCGGGACTGGCACAGTTGGTGGTGGGGCTTCAGGCTTGCCGCTTTTGTTGCCTTCCCTAGTTTGTAATTGGCACTTGGTGTATTTACGCATCTTTACCGGATCTTGGTGCCCTGTCTGAGTCTGCTTGGGATTCGGTGTCTGGCCTACCTCGACGACTGGCTGGTGTGGGCTCCCAGTCGGTTCGCTTGTCTGCTCGCCAGAGGTGTGGTTCTTTCCAGATCGCCGGGTTTGGTTTCCTGGTGATCTGGAGGCCGTTCCATCTGTTTCTGTCCCGGGTTCGGACCTGGCTAGGTCTTGTTTAGGGCTCTTGGGCCGCTCCTTGTCTTCCCACCAGAAGTGTTGCTGCGGCTGTGGTCCGGCCTTCAGCTGTTCATGAGGGGGTCCCGGGTTGCTCAGCAGTTGCTCGAGCAGTTGTGCGGAGTCTGAACTTCGATGTGCTGGTCTGCCCGCAGGGTCGGGTTTGGCTTCGGCGTCTGTTTAGTTCCTTCGGAGACTCCCCTTCCGCCTCTCTTGCAATCGTTGGGTTTGTTCCTTCAGGGATCTTGTGTTGGTGCTGCGTCACCAGCTTCCTCTTTGGGGTTTTCGGGGTTCCTGCCTTGGCACCTTCCCGAGCCTTCGCTCGATGTGTTCACAGAGGGGTCATCTCTCGGCTGGGGCTTTGTGACCAGTGCTCACCAGGTCGGCCGGGGATGGTGTGGTCTGTCCGTCCGTCGGGCTTACAGCACGGTTCGGGAGTTTGTGGCTGTCTGGTTTGTGCTTCGGAGGGTTTGAGTCACTCGGTGCTCTACCATTCAGCTCCATTCGGACTGTTCTCTGGTGGTTCTTTGCTGGTACCACAGGGTTTCTCTTAGGTGTTTGACCTATGGGCTTGGACCCTACGAGTGGCTCGTTTGCTGGATTCTCGGGGTTTGGCTAACCGTGAGGTTCATGTCCAGGGTGTGTCCTATGTCCTGGCGGACAGCCTGTCTCATTTCATTCCTCTGTTCGCGGATTGGCTAGTCGTCGCCGACTCGTTTCGTTGGCTCTGCCGGATGTATGGACTCCTGGCCATGGACGTCTTCAAGTCAGCGTGGTCTTGGCGTCGCCCATTCTATGTGGTGCCCTTACCCGCCTGCGAGGTGTTCATGGTGGATGCCTTTCGGCAGGACTGGTCAAGGTACCTGTTCCTCTTCTCCCAGTCCAGCTGTTGCTTTGGGTTCTGGCTCGGTTGGAGCCCATTCCCAAGAGAGTAGTCCTTATGGTCCCTTGGTGGACGGCCCAGCTTTATTTTCAGACGTTGCTTGATAGGTGTCCGAACACGGGGCGTTTTCCCGTGGCTCCGCCTCTTTCGGCAGATCGAACCGGTCCTGTACGTGACTGGTTCGGCCTTCTCCTCGGCTCTTCCCTTCTGGTATTTTGATGCGGGTATCACCATCTCTGTGGTGATCAGGTGGCTTTGTTGATGGTGTCCCACCTGCGAGCTTTGTCTTGGAGACAGTATGACGTTCTTGGTGTTTCTATGCACCTTTTTCTTGCTCTTCGTAGGTTGTCTTCTCTTTCGCATTGGGTTGTTTTGTCCTTTCTTGGGTTTTCAGGACTACAGTTCTTTGATGTTTCTTACTGTCGCCTCGTTTTGTGCGGCGCTGGTCGAGCCGCTCAGGTTTGCGTTCGGGGTGGATGTCACATCTGCCCCATTCCGTATGCTTTCTCGTGTTTTGTTTCACCTCCGGCCTGCTCATGCATCGCCTGAGCCATCCTGGTCCTTGATCAAGGTGCTGTCTTATCTTCTCCTCAGTTTGTGGTAGCCCCTTCGGTTCAGGTTTCTGCCTTTTGGTACTGGTGGTAGGTTTGTATGTTTGCAGCCTTTCTCCGTCCTTCTGGCGACGGTCGAGGGCTGCTTTCCGGAGGACTCCTTGGGTTATTGATGCTTGATTGGTTTGGCCGGGGGTGCGTCCTGTGTTGTCCGGTTGCACTTTTTTGCCGTTACCTGCGTACCGAGTCTGGGGATACGCTTTGGGTTGATCCGGTTCCCCTCGTTCCCTGTTTCAGGCTCGGGTCTCCCAGGTTGTCCCAGAGTTTCATTCTTCCAGCCTGTGGTCTGTCTTTGCGCCCGTGCTGTTCAGACGTTTGCAGCTTTCGCTGCTGTGTTGGTGACGTCTAGGGCTCATTTCAGGCACAAGGATTTGATGGTCGCACAGGTTCTTGGCCGCCCATTCTTTATGCGGGTGTCTGCTCTGTGTGTTCTTGTTGCCGTGGTCGCAGGTTGCAACCTGTTGTCTCGACTTCGTGTTGCAGAGTTTGTGGCGGCCGCCTCCTGGGTCAGCCCTTTCCTTTCCTTCTCTTTGGGTATGAAGCTCCAGGGAGCCGTAGGGACTCCCCACAGTAAACCAGCGTTGAATGTAATGAAACGCTATTTTCTGGGTGAGCCCCGGAGGTTCCCTGGCAACCCTCCCTCCCACTGGTCGGCGGTTTTTGCGCGTTGGTTGAAGCTTAGCTTCCAAACTGATGCTAGGCAGTTGGCACGGTGAGGTCAGGGGCTCCCCCCTCCCCCTCTTGGGGCAGGGAGGGCTGCACGGACAATCGCGCGGCAGTAAAGCAGTAAAGTGTATGTTTGCTTGTTTGCTTGTTTCTTTGGATTGTAGGGAGTTTCTACCTCTCTGTTTCATTTTTTTGTTTTAGTTTTTTACCATGTGGGGTTTTTGTTTGTTATACCTACCTTTCTGGGTGCCTAACCCCGCCGATGGCAGATAAGAAAAATTCCAACCACAAGGGGGTTTCTTGGGCCATTGCTCCCTGAAACCTCTCTGGGGGCCAGGTTCTGGCGCTGGTCCCTGGTAGGTCTGAACTCTTAGCTAATGTCCCGGTCTAATATAACATACATTAGCCCGATAAGCTCCAGAGAGCCTTCGGGCTCACCTAGAAAATGGCGTTTCATTACATTCAACGCTGGTTTTTTGTACAGGAATCTGGCGGGTATAAAGAAAAGGTAAACATAATTCTAATCTACAAAAATGGTTGTAGAAAAGATCTTCTATATTATAGATCTGTATTACTGACATTTGGGATAGTCAAAATACTAGAAAATTATTTAAACCAAATGGGTCAAATACCTGGAAAGACATGACTTAATAACAGGCACAGGTCATGGCTTTTGAACAAGAAGATCCTGTGCAATAAATCTACTTGATTTCTATGATAGAACCATGAAGATCTTGCAGGAAAGTGATGGTCGGGTTGACTGCATTTATCTGGACCTAAAAAGAAAGGCTTTTGACATAGTCCCATACTAGAGGTTCAGGAAGCTGAAACATGCTCGTGGAGTAGCAGGAAGACTTGACATGTATGAAACATTTTTATGACTGAAAAAGGAGGATGGTATCCAAGACAATGTATCAGACTGGAGAAATTTTATTAGTGGAGTACCACAAGGTTCAGTTTGCATGAAGTTTGCATTGCTTGTTTGCAACAAGCATCAGTGTGCATTATCTATATAAATTATCATCCAGAAGGAATGCTGAATTATATGAACATGTTTGCTGATGATGCAAAGGTACTTGGGAAGATAAGAGACTTGGACAATTGTCATACCCTTCACGATGACTTGGACAAAATAAGTTCATGGGGCACCACTTGGCAGATGGAATTCAATATGAATAAATGGCACATTGTGATATGTGGAATAGAAGAATATAAGTCACACAAACTATGTGAAAAGACAGTAAAGAACTCTAAAAGAAAGGTCTCTTGGTTATCCTTCATAGTTAACTTGCCAGAAGACCATATAATGACATTGTACAAGGAGCCTATGCTGTGCTTTCCAACTTCACAATCAATTTTAAATATATAGATGGTGAAATATTGAAGAAATTATTCACGACTTTTGTGAGACCAAAATTGGAATATGCAGAAGTTGTATGATATCTCGAGAAACACACACACAAACTAGAGAAGTTTCAAAGACATTCTCTTATTGGCTTCTGGAACTTAAAAACAAGAGCTACGAGGAACACTAGTGGTGTTAAATATACAGTACCAAAGGTAGAAGATATAATGAAAAGAGTCGATATGATCACTATTTTCAAAATAGTTACAGAAAGCGCAACAAAATTGTCAAAAAGGAATTCTTTAAACTTGCAACTTCTAGAAGAAGACGTTATAGATTATAGATTCAAACTAAGGAAATAATGGTGCTGAAAATGTATTAGAAAGTTCACTTTTGCAAACTGAGTGGTAGATGGTTAGAATAAATTAAATGAGAAGGTAGTGGATGCAAAAACTGTAGATAGTTTTCAAAACATCATATGATAAATTGTAATAAGAAGACAGGACACTATGAGTGTAACTTTCATCCTGAAACTACACTTGGTAAAATTTACAATTTGGTAATTAGACAAATAAAAATAAAATATATTCATGCACGACAAAGATTTGGGAAAGACAAGTCACCACAAGTTTAGTTCACAATTTGTAACTTTGCGCGCACACAGACAAAAGCACTCGTTCATTGGCTTTTCTAAAGTGTGTAAAACTAAATATCTATGTAACACTTAAAGCCAGGTTTTTCAACATTGCACAAGGCAAGGGCTGCCTGTACACTACTACAGTGGAACCTCGAGTGACGAGCACAAGGCAAGGGCTGCCTGTACACTACTACAGTGGAACCTCGAGTGAGGAGCGGCTCCAGTTACGAGCATTTCGAGTAACGAGCGAGCCACTCACAGAAAATATGTCTCGACTGACAAGCTTTCGCTCGATTAATGAGCGTTCCCGCTGGTTCTCGGACACCTCCGACGACAGTTTTGTTGTTGTTTTGCAAGACAAGTTTTTCACATGACGAGCTCGGTGCTGGAATGGATTAATCTCGTTAATTGAGGTGCCACTGTATTCCAAAACTAATGCTATGGAGTGGTGGTGCACCTGATTGCGACAGTTCACTTGGTGTCTCTTCCTTACTACTTTGTCTGATTGTACTTTTTACCACATTGTCAAATGATTCTTTTGCCAGTTTGTCTAATGATACTTTTACCACTGTTTAAGGGTAACCATTGTCACTAATATAATATAATCGCTGTTTAATGACACTGTACCTCCTTGTCATAATATAGTGTTAACACTTTGCAGTTTTCCCCCCAAGTGTCAACACAATATAAGCCATGCTTTTAATTCTATAGTTAACTTTATAATTGTCTGTATATAATATCTTAGAGTAATTTATATATTGCATTTTACAGGAATATTTTCAACAGAGCAAGACCCCTTTGTTATTGATAGAAAATATCTGTACTGGGCCTCTTGAAGAATTTATGAAGGCTACTGGTCGTGATCCATACTCGGAAGCTCTCCCCACCCTCAACAAGTATGATTTGGCTTGATTTTGTTATCTACTTGTAGCTTGATTGGATACAGTATATATTTAAGGAATGTAGCTTGCATGATGATTTTGGTGGGTTTACAATGGCATTGTTGCATTGTGTATCTTGTCATATGCTTGTACTGATGAATCACTTCTGTACATTCTGGGTTCCTTTAGTACATCCTGGGTTCCATATAAAATATACTTAGTAATAAACGGTCATGGATTCCTAACATTTTGTTCTAGGCTACTTGCAAGCTGTATTGTTATATAGACTTAAAAGGGAAGGTAGAGCAAAATAAAAAGTCAGTGGCAGAGTATGAAAGAAAATCTGTGAAATAAATTTACAGACAGACAGACACAGATATGCAGCCACAGAGCTGCATGAGAGGTAGTACCTACCCTCCTTTACAGAAGTAAAATGATTATTTAGTATCAACTTGAACAATCACGAATTGGAGAAGAAATTCATAATCTTTGAAATATGTGATGTTAGAATAGGTAAATAAGGAATGTAAATTTAATGGACAGATGAAAGACCAAAAGTTGATAAATAGCAAGATTGAGGATAATGTACCAAGATTATTTAACATGTTGAACAAATAGATGATGGTGGACTAATAAAGTGTGTAATTACCTAAGTGTAGTTTCAGGATGAGAGCTATGTTCGTGGTGTCCCCTCTTCCCAGAACTCTTTGTCATATAACGCTTTGAAACTACTGATGGTTTTGGCCTACACCACCTTCTCCCCTAACTTGTTCCAACCGTCTACCACTGTTTGCGAAAGTAAATTTTCTTATATTTCTTCTGCATCTTTGTTTAGTTAGTTTAAGTCTATGACCTCTTGTTCTTGAAGTTCCAGGTCTCAGGAATTCTTCCCTATCAATTTGTGTTACTATTTTATACGTAGTGATCATATCAGCTCTTTTTCTTCTGTCTTCTAGTTTTGGCATATTTAATGCCTCTAACCTCTCCTCTTTGCTTTTGCCCTTCAGTTTTGAGAGCCACTTAGTAGCATGTCTTTGCACCTTTTCCAGTTTGTTGATGTGCTTCTTAAGATATGGACACCACACAGCCACTGCATATTCTAGCTTTGGCCTAACGAAAGTTGTGAACAATTTCTTTAGTATTTCACCATCCATGTATTTAAAAGCAATTCTGAAGTTTGAAAGCTTGGCATAGGCTCCTCGCATAATGTTCTTTATGTGGCCCTCAGGTGATAGTTTTCTATTTAGAACCACCCCTAGATCTCTTTCTTTATCAGAATTCTTTAAAGATTTCTCACATAATATATAGGTTGTGTGGGGGTCTATGTTCTTCTATTCCACATTCCATAACATGACATTTATTAACATTAAATTCCATTTGCCTAGTGGTGCTCCATATACTTATTTTGTCCAGGTCATCTTGAAGGGCATGACAATCATCTAAGTTTCTTATCCTTCCTACAATGTTAGCATCATCAGCAAACATGTTCATATAATTCTGTATTCCATCTTGTAGATCATTTATGTAGACACTAAACATCACTGGTGCAAGAACTGAACCCTGCGGTACTCCATTTGTGACATTTCTCCAGTCTGATACATTGCTTTTGATTACTGCCCTCATTTTTCTATCAGTCAGAAAATTTTTTATCCATGTTAGAAGCTTACCTGTCACCCCTCCAATACTTTCTAGTTTTCAGAACAACCTCTTATGTGGAACTCTGTCGAAAGCCTTTTTTTTAGGTCCAGATAGATGCAGTCAACCCAACCATCTTTTTCCTGTAAATCTCTGTGGCTCGATCATAGAAACTGAGTAAATTTGATTCACAGGATCTTCCAGATCGAAAACCATACTGTCTGTCTGATATTATATCATTTCTCTCCAGTTGTTCTACCCATTTAGATTTTATTATTTTTTCCAATATTTTGACTGTTACACTTGTCAATGATACAGGTCAATAATTGAGGGGGGGTCTTCTCTGTTGCCACTTTTGTAGATTGGAACTATGTTAGCTTTTTCCACACATCTGCTACGACTCCTGTAAACAGGGATGTCTGAAAAATCAGCTGAAGTGGAATGCTGAGCTCAGGTGCACATTCTCTCAGAACCCTATATCATAACCCTATATCATAACATAGAACGAAAAGGCAATGTAAAGGATTTGAGTGTACTCATGTCGGAAGACCTTACCTTCAAAGAACACAATAAAGTTCTTGTCACAACTGCAAGAAAAATGACAGGGTTGGATAACAAGACCTTTCACACTAGAGATGCTATACCAATGATGATACTTTTCAAGAAGCTAGTGCTCTCTAAGAATGGAGCACTGCTGCACATTGACAGCCCCTTTCAAAGCTGGAGAAATTGCTGACCTGGAGAGCATGCAGAGATCCATTACTGCTAGAATCCACTCAGTAAAACATCTAAACTGTTGCGACCGACTAAAGAGCCTAAATATGTATTCTCTTGAGCGCAGGCGGAGAAATACATAATAATTTACACGTGGAAAATATTAGAGGGGCTGGTCCCAAACCTGCACACAGAAATAACATCGCATGAGACCAGGAGGCATGGCAGGATGTGCAGATTATCCCCATTGAAAAGCAAGGTGCAACAGGTACTCTGAGAGAGAACTCTATCAACATCAGAGGCCCGAGACTGTTCAACACGCTTCCACTACACATAAGGGGCATAACTGGCTGACCCCTCACAGTGTTCAAGAGAAAACTGGATAAGCACCTCCAAAGGATACCTGATCAACCAGGCTGTGATTCATACATCAGGCTGCGAGCAGCCGCATCAAACAGCCTGGTTGACCAGTCCAGCAATGAGGAGTCCTGGTCGACGACCGGACCACGGGGACGCTAAGCCCTGGAAACACTTCAAGGTAACTTCAAGATAACCCATGGTGAAACTCCATCTGGACCAACTGCTTTGTTTTTACTTAGCTCCAAGAGCATTCGTTTCACTTCGTCCCTAGACACCTCTATGTGCTCTATGCTGTTCTCTGGAATTCTTATTGTGTCTTGTTCTCTGAAGATCTCATTTTGTACAAAACACACTTTGGAACTATTCATTTAATGTTTCACACATTTCTTTTTCCCTGTATCTGTTCCCCATTTTCAACCTCTGAATATTGTCCTTTACCTGCAGCTTGCTTTTAATGATTTAATAGAAAAGGCCTGGACTTGATTTACATCGTCTGCTATACCGTTCTCAAAGTTCCTCTCTGCCTCTCTCCTTACTGATGTGTAGTTCTTTCTTGCATCTTTGTATCTCTGGTATGTTTGGGGGTTTGGCCTCTTTCTATAATGATTCCATGCTTGTGCCTTTTGATCTCTGGCCCTCTCGCAATTTCTGTTGAACCAACCTTGTTTCCTAGGTTTGCATCTCTGTTTTGGTATGAATGTTTGTGTGCCTTCATCGTATATTTCGCAAAATTTGGCATACATCTCATTTACATCCTTGCCTAGCAACAAGTCTGTCCAATGATACCCATGAAAAAAATTTCTAAGTTCCCCATAGCGTCCTCTCTTGAAATCGAGTTTAACAACTGTTTCAATGTCCTCATTCTCTACTAGATTATATCGCATAGCATATTTAATGTCCAACAGGACGTGATCACTCTTTCCCAAGGGAGAAAGGTACTGGATGTCAAATACCTCTTCTTCTTTCCTGATGAATACTAGATCCAGTACTGACGGAACATCCCTTCCCTCATTCTTGTGGCCTGCTTGACGTGTTGATACAGGAATGTCTCCATTAGATGTTGATACATGAATGTCTCCATATAATGGTTGAGTGGTCTAACCATTAGATGAGCTTTACAAATCTACCTGTCCAAATGTCCTCTGTTTGCGTTTTTGCAAAAGCGGCAAAAAAAATGTGTATACTCTTTTTACTCTCGTGACATTAGTTCTTGAGCTACGTATTTCATTTTGGCACCAATGTGTTCGCAATAAAATTCTCTAGAAGAACATCAGTAAAAAAGGTCACGAAAGGTATAGGGATACAAGCGCCAAATAAATAACTACGTAGATGCCGTGAGCGCCAAACAGCAACAAAATGTTTCTACTCTTGGGATTGTTGTCAACTCCTCACTTGTCCTACAGCATTAATTTTGGTCTCAATGGACTCGCAATGAAATTCCCAACACAGAGATATGTATATAAACGTAGAATCATGGTCGCGGCCCACCCGCAAGAGTGTGGGAAGTGGCCGAACTGTTACCCGGTATCGGTGACATGACGA
Source organism: Procambarus virginalis (assembly GCA_020271785.1). Taxonomy (NCBI): domain Eukaryota; kingdom Metazoa; phylum Arthropoda; class Malacostraca; order Decapoda; family Cambaridae; genus Procambarus; species Procambarus virginalis. The sequence goes on along the minus strand of WNGS01165339.1, from coordinate 14,324,655 downwards.
CACATGTGCGATACGGCGCTTTGAAAGTTTATACTTATTTCACTGTCCTGACATTATTTTTCTGTGTACGTCATTCATTTTTGTGCCAATGTGTTCACAATAGAATGTTCTATGAGCACGTAGGTAAAAAAGATCAACAAAGCGTAAGTTAGAATAGCGCCAAATATAAAAAAAACGCTGGAACATATCAGTGAGCGTCAAACACACACGAAATGTTTTTACTGTTGTTATGTTTGTCAAGTTTATACTTGTTGCACACAGTTATTTTTGATTGTACATTGATCAGAACAAAATTCCTTAAACAGACATATGCATATAATACATGATATGGGGGAAACATTACCAGTATAAATGGCTAAAGTCACCCACCTGCAACCCGTTTGGGACACTCATGCAGACACACGCTACACCCAAAAAAATCTATGAAGTTTCGAGTCTACTTACGGCAGTTTGTGATACAGTGTTCATTCTGGTATCAAAATACTCGCACTAAATTATACTACACAAACTTGGACCAAATAGGTGTACTTACCAAGGAAAAGCTGGTTGTGGAACAGTAAGTTGAGCATTGAGTTGAGGTGCTGAAGTGAACAAAGGCCGCCTCACACCAGATGGTCTGGGAGTTTGCATGGCGTCAGCATAGGCAGGACCTGTGTCATCATTTATGTCTGGAGCGTGCCGCAAGTGTTGAGATACTGTTGCTGTTTGTGGCCAATCTTCCATGTCCCAGTGCAATAGGGCCCAAATTGCCACCTCGTGGAACTGTAGCAATGGTAGCTTTTTTCGATCAGTTGTGTTGTATTTGTACAAAACATAGGCATTATGCAATGCCATTTGCAGGAAATAAAACGTTATCTTTTTTGTCCACTTGTTAGTTTTCCTGGTAAAATGGTAATACTTCACCATTTGATCGATTTGATTTGATTTGATTTGATCTCACCAGTGAGCGTCAAACACAAACGAAATGTTTTTACTTTTGTTATGTTTGTCAAGTCTATACTAGTCTATAGCCTAGTGGTGAGAAAGAGAACTTCATGGCACGCAGTTTGAAACAAACCCAAAGTAAATCGGATTAAAATTGAATTTTATACAAATATTTTTATGAGGACATCATTTTATGTCCACTGTGCAGGAGTGGGTAGACGAAACTGGACATACGGTTATGTCCAGGGCGTAGTAAAGTGTTAAATTAACTGCGCCGCCTCCAAATATGACACCCCCCCCAGTGCGTAGGAAATAAATTATTTTGAAAAAATTCTTTTGTTTTTTTAAAGTGTCAAAAACCCTTTCCTCAGTATGGGTATGTCAACAAAATTTCGAAATTGTACTTACTTTGGCTGCTATGGGTCTGTAAGTTGGCGTGTGACGTCATCATTCCCCGTTCGCCCATGACGTGTGCTCCCGGGGTCAGTAGGGCGCCCGGGGCGGGGCGCGCTAGTTGCCGCGAATATATTTTTGTTTATTTTTTGCGCACAGTTCCAAATACATTTTATTTGTTTTTACGTGCTAATCCTATGTATAATGAACACGTACACTATATTATGGCAGTAAAACATCCGTACTGTCCGAGGACACTGTTACGTGCTTGTGTACACATGTTGCACATATTTACCATGTATCATGCTAATTTATGTATATATACAATCTATTTACAGACTTTACACTGTCACACACTATATACATTCACCATCAACACATTCAGAACATCGCGAGTGTGAGCTGTCACACCCAGCCAGCCCTCCCTCACTCCTCCAACATTGTACTCGCCAACATTGCTCCTCCCATCGTACAGTTATTCACACCAATGTTTCATGTTCATTTATGTATATTTACAACATATGTACACACTATACATTGTCACACACTATATACATTTACCATCAACACATTCAGAACACCACGAGTGTGAGCAGCCACACCCAGACAGGTCCTCCCTCACTCCAACATCTTACTCGCCCACATTGCTCCTCCCACCATACTGTTATTGTTTTTATTACACTATTTACACATGTTATATATACCTATCTACATGTTTTATTTACCAGAACTATGCAAGTAAGCCAGTACAGTGGCCACCATACACTGCATGAGAAATCACACAGCAGACAGCAGACGACGCTATGATTACAACGTCACCTCCCTCACTAAAATAGCTCCACTCAACATACTCCTGTTGCTGTTATTACACTATACACACACACACACTATATATACCCATGTACATGTGTGTTCCCCATAGCGAACCACGAAGCTAGTGTGGTAAGCAAAACAAGAGTGGCTGCCACACAGTGAGGCTACCTCAATTCTCTCCCTTCCTCCCTCGCCAAAATTCCTCCTTCCACAATACTACGCACAATGCTAATTATAACCACAATCCTGGTCACTAATTCCTGTAAATGAATAATTGACCACAAGTTTATTTTGAAAGGAACCTAAGAAGTCGTTTGAAGATTCCTAGATGGACGAAATAATGCTGTGGTTAGTGCTGTGAACATCGTGAACAGCATTGAATCATTGATATTTGAACATTGTACCCAGTCATTATCACACTCAGGCTCTTCTATAATACTATCATGGCTAAATAATACAGGTTATATATATATTTTGACATTATTAGGCGATGCTGTGGTCACACGCTGAACAGCAGTGCTGTGCGCTCATGCTGCAAGCGCCAGCCTTGGTTGCTCACTCACTACTGAGGCTCCCACACCCGGGAATGTGGACCATGATTTTTTTAAAGATGGCGTCTGTTTACAAGAGCCCTGAGGAAGCTGATGTGAACCCCATGTAGCCGCGGGAGTTTTGAATGGAACGTGAAAAATACAAATACAGGGGTACCTCGGTTTAAGAGTTTAATCCGTTCCTGGAGACAGCTCGTATTCCGAAAACTCATATTCCGAAGCTAATTTCCCCATAAGAAATAATGGGAAATGAATTAATCCGTTCCTGACTACCCAAAAAACCCCACTTCAAACAAAATTTTTATAGCTAATTCATCTAAATAAACTTACAAAACTGTGTTCAAGTTATTACTTACCTTGCTGTTGAATGCTGTGGGCATATGGAAGATGGTGTGGAGGGGAGAGGAGGAGAGGAGTTACTGTTTAGAAGGGGAGTCCCCTTCCATTATCACATCAGGCAGTGAGGACTTCACTGGTACGCACACTCTGGCACATTTTGCCTGCATACCACTAGGACTTGCTTGTCTTACTAAGAATTTGTCTAAAGACACTTGTTTTTCCCTACATTTTAACACTTGTCTGTAGTAAGACATCACATTATCATTTAAAAGGTCAATGCAACGGCCTGCTACAGCTTTATCTGGGTGAGTTTTTTCAACAAAACTTTGCAGTTCTTCCCATACTTCACACATTTTCTTAATCAAGAAGGGACATCCTCTACTGCCTCTACTCACAGCTATTTTCTTAGGTTGAACCTTACCAATGGCTTTCTTGAGACCCATGGCGAGATATTCTGCCCAAACGCTGCGCATACTAGTGGCTTTACAAGATTGTAATTACCATATTATGTATTCTCACATTCCCAATGTACCTTCTTGTATATGAATAAATAAAATAAATAAATATATAATGACAACTTTTATGCTCAAATGGCCAAAAAAACTACAAAAAACTGTAAATCCTTGTGAAGAATTCAGGTGGGATAGTCACTGGGCACAAGACACTGGTAAACTGAGGCGCGATCGCCGTGCCACCACGCGCTAGTCGGCCTGTACACATATCAACAAACTCGTGTTCCGAGGTAACCCTCGCCTTCCGAGGCACATTTTCCGAGCAAATCCTGCTCGTATTCCAAAAAACTCGTATTCAGGGACACTCGTATTCCGAGGTACCACTGTACCTGGAAGCATGTAGCGCACCCCAGACGTGGGCCTGCAGGCGCGTTGCACAGTTAAAGGGTTAATCTGTTAATTTGTGTTCCCTGATCACGGGAAAAATATTAAAAAATCGTAAGTGGCATATTTTGGCCGCAATAGGTCGGGAAGTCTGACAAAAAAGAGGTGCTGACTCAGCAAGTGTCGGGGAAGTTTTGCTTCGCCCCAGCTGTCAGGCGAGGGGTTGCCACAGAGATATAATTACCTAATTATTTCAATGTCTCTGATTTTTTCTTCATTTTGTTTGCTGTAATATTATTCAGTAGTGTGTAGTGTGATATATTTATATAATAAAACATGTGAATCATTGCTGTACTCAAAATTATGGTGTGCATATTATTGATTTAATTATTATATTCATAAAACAGTGAACAAATACTGTGTCGGTTATTACACTATATACACAGGTTATATACAAGTGTCTACATTTGTGTTCCCCATAGCGAACCACTAATCTTGTATGGTGACGGCAGACAATAACAGGTTGCCACACACAACTCATGCTCCCTCCCTTCTTTCCATCGTCACTGGTTCAAGGCAAGATGCACTAACATTCCTCCTTCAAGTATACTGTTTTTGGTGTTATTACCTTATATACACACACACATTATATATAAGTATCTACATGTTTTGTTCACCATAACTGTTCAACTAAGGCAGTATAGTGCCCAAAAAGCATAGTAGCCATCCTTACCCAGCATGACAAGTCATGCAGATATCGCCACCTCCCTCACCAAAATAGCTTTTCTCAACACTCATTTTACTGTCATTACACTATATAGACACATTATATTAAGTATCTACATTTGTGTTCCCCATAAAGAATCACTAAGTTGGTATGCTGAGTCAAAACATATGCAAGGAGTGACCACCTCACACCAGCTAGCCCCCCACTGGCTGCGACTCCCTCCCTCCCTCACCTCACCTGACTCGCCAACCTTCTCTTCCCACCATACTGTTTTCTGCTTTTATTCACTTTATACAGATGTTATATATAAGTATCTGCATGTTTTGTTCACCATAGCGAACGACTTGGCTGGTATAGTGTGTCCAGACTCTGTCCTCTTTTGAGAGGTCTTGTCTTATTGACCAAAGTTTGCCAGCCTCGTCACATTGCAATTTTCTGGTACAGTGGGACATCGATTTACTATGGCACTCCATTCCCAGAGTCGTATCGTAAGTCAAAATATCGTAAGTCGAAACGATTTTTTCCCATAAGAAATAAAGGGAATTGAATTAATCTGTTTCACAACCACAAAAATATTAACTTAAAAATACATTTTATACTGAATACAGTTGTTTTCTCTAACTACAATACAGTACATATGTTTATCTTACCTTTATGGAGGACTCTTGATGGCGTATGGAAGATGGTGATGAGGGGAAAGGAGGAGAGGTGTTAATGTTTGGAAGGGAAGTCCCCTTCCATTATAACATCAGGCAGTGATGACTTCTCTGGGGTACACTCTCTCCTACATTTGCCTGCATAACACTAGGACTTGGTTGTGAATCACTGCTTGTTTGTCTCACTAAAAACCTTTCCATAGATTTTTGTTTTCCATTTGTTTTAATTTTTGTCTGTAGTGAGGCATCAGTCTCATTAAAAAGGTTAAGGCAACGGCCTACTGCACATTGATTTGGGTGAGTCGTTTCAGCAAAAGTTTGCAATTCTTGCCATGCTGCACACATTTTCTTAATTAATGAGGAAGGAACATTCTGTACTGTCTCCTCCTCCTCCCCTGTAGAAATTTCCTCGGCTATCTCTGGTTGTCTTGTTGCTGCTCCTTGTGAAGTTCTTCGGTGGTCAGTTCTTCACTGTGTTCCTCCACCAGCTCGCAACACACAACACTCACAACACTATGAATGCCACTTCTTTTCTAAATTTCTCAAACCATCCCCTACTCGCCTTAAACTCTTTCGCATTTGCATCACTCGTTCCAGAGGTTTTCTTTAAAAGGTTTTCATGCAATTTTCTTGCCTTTTCACAAATGATGGCCTCTGAAATGCTATCACCTTATCACCTGCTAACTCTTTGTTGTGTATCCAAATTAATAACAACTGTTCAACATCTTCAAGTGTTTGTATTCTATGTTTCGTGATTATTGATACACCTTTTGCCACTTTAGCACTCATTATGTCCTTTTTCTTAGCCAGTTTGGTGGATATCGTTGACAGAGATTTGTTGTACTGCCTAACTAGTTCAGCAACCCGCACATCATCTTCATATTTATGAATGATCTCTTGTTTTTGCTCTATGGTCATCCTTACATGAGTTTTCATATGTTGAACCTTACCACTGACTTTCTTGGGACCCATGGCACGATATATAATAATCAGTTTATGTTCAAAAAGCAAAAATCACCAAAAAAAAAAAAAAAAAAATAGAATTTCTTATAAGCATGATCGTTGCTAAGCGGGCAGCTCTAGTAAACTGAGGCAGGTCGGCCCGCGCGACCGTGAACCATGCGCTCGGTCGACTCCTGGTTGATACCTGGTTGATGGGGTTCTGGGAGTTCTTCTACTCCCCAAGCCCGGCCCGAGGCCAGGCTTGACTTGTGAGAGTTTGGTCCACTAGGCTGTTGCTTGGAGCGGCCTGCAGGCCCACATACCCACCACAGCCCGGTTGGTCCGGCACTCCTTGGAGGAATAAATCTAGTTTCCTCTTGAAGATGTCCACGGTTGTTCCGGCAATATTTCTTATGCTTGCTGGGAGGACGTTGAACAACCGCGGACCTCTGATGTTTATACAGTGTTCTCTGATTGTGCCTATGGCACCTCTGCTCTTCACTGGTTCTATTCTGCATTTTCTTCCATATCGTTCACTCCACGTGAACGTGTATCAACAAATATCGTTAGTCGACGACACTATCGTAAGTTATTGTAAGTCGAGTCGCATTTTCCGATCAAATTCATATCGTAACTTGAAATTATTGTCAGTCAGGGCAATCATAACTCGAGGTGCCACTGTATTCTGAAGCATTTCTGTCATACTTCACTCCATTAAAAGTCACCCTTAAGGGGCAGTTCTTGTCTTATATTTACCTATCCTCCTAAAATCACTGTGTGTGTAGTATTCAAGTGAATTTGAAGGTACAAGAAGGAAAGTCTGTGAAGATGTTCGGCAGACATTTTGTGTTATGGAGTAGGGATTAAGTGTGAACAGTGCACAGAATATTGTAAGGAATGAAACTAGGTGCCAGCGGTGTGGAAGAACGTAGGGAATGTACTATACTGTACTTGTCTGGTCTTATGAAGTGGTGGGTAACTGCTATGGATAATTACAGGAGTGTGGTGGTTTTTTCTTTAACCATGGTGCTATGTAGTGTAAATGATATAATTAATGGACAAGTGCAGTTTACCCATATTGCTCATTGTTTTCCTTAGGTTAATGCATCCCAACCTATGAAAGTGTGACAGGTGGTTATCATGATAGATAAGGGAATTTGTTGCAACTTAGAATACCCGGAATTTCAACTTTCGCTATCATACTGTATTACCGTTTTTGTTTAGGGGCACGCTGGGAACGTATTATCGCAGTATGATTTCATTTTTGTGAGTGGAACCAAGAAGTCTCTCTCAGCTATAAGCTCAACATCAATGATAACATGCAGCGTTTACTGGTGTGGGACACTGCTATCAAGATCTTTCATACTCTTATTATGATTCTGAAGAAAAATAACTCCAGGCATTTATTGAGTTCATGCTTAAAGGTCAGTACAGTATTAATGTTAACAGTATTACTTAAAAATTTAAATAATTCTGCTTTTACACTGTATGTCAAGAGGCACTTCTCTTGTTTAGTTTGTCAGCCAAGTATTTACCAACAGATTTATTATACAGTACAGTAAAGTTTTCTGTGGGGCCCCATTGGCTCCCTGAAGCTATCCAGACTGATATGTACTTACTAGTTTTGTAAAGTCTACACCAACACCTCCCCAAGGTGCAGGTCTACACCTCCCCAAGGTGCAGGTCTACACCTCCCCAAGGTGCAGGTCTACACCTCCCCAAGGTGCAGGTCTACACCTCCCCAAGGTGCAGGTCTACACCTCCCCAAGGTGCAGGTCTACACCTCCCCAGGGTGCAGGTCTACACCTACACCTCCCCAAGGTGCAGGTCTACACCTACACCTCCCCAAGGTGCAGGTCTACACCTACACCTCCCCAAGGTGCAGGTCTACACCTACACCTCCCCAAGGTGCAGGTCTACACCTACACCTCCCCAAGGTGCAGGTCTACACCTACACCTCCCCCAAGGTGTATGTCTACACCTCCCCAAGGTGCAGGTCTACACCTACACCTCCCCAAGGTGCAGGTCTACACCTACACCTCCCCAAGGTGCAGGTCTACACCTACACCTCCCCAAGGTGCAGGTCTACACCTACACCTCCCCAAGGTGCAGGTCTACACCTACACCTCCCCCAAGGTGTATGTCTACACCTCCCCAAGGTGCAGGTCTACACCTACACCTCCCCAAGGTGCAGGTCTACACCTCCCCAAGGTGCAGGTCTACACCTACACCTCCCCAAGGTGCAGGTCTACACCTACGCCTCTCCAAGGTGCAGGTCTACACCTACACCTCCCCAAGGTGCAGGTCTACACCTACACCTCCCCATGGTGCAGGTCTACACCTACGCCTCTCCAAGGTGCAGGTCTATACCTACACCTCCCCAAGGTGCAGGTCTACACCTTCACCTCCCCATGGTGCAGGTCTACACCTACGCCTCTCCAAGGTGCAGGTCTACACCTACACCTCCCCAAGGTGCAGGTCTACACCTACACCTCCCCATGGTGCAGGTCTACACCTACGCCTCTCCAAGGTGCAGGTCTATACCTACACCTCCCCAAGGTGCAAGTCTACACCCACACCTTCTCAAGGAGGTCTTGGCACACCTAGATGCTTTGTAAGTACAAACACCTCCAAAGGATGATACATAATCAACCAGGCTGCGACCAGCTGCATCCAATAGGCTGGTTGACCAGTTTAGCAACGAGGAGGCCTGGGTAATAACCGGGCCGCGGGGAGACTAAGCCCCGAAACCATCACAAGGTAATCACAAGGAGACATCAGTTACGGGAGGTCTGCCTACCGGGACCACGAGCCAGAAGCTGGCCCCTTCAGAGAGGTGCATGGACCATATGAGCACTCTACATTTAGAGTACTGTATGTCATTTCTGCAATCGACCGGGCAAAACAATACAAACCTCCAAGTGGTGAAAATTGCAACCTATATCTGAACAGAGCCAAAGAACTCCTCCCAAAAAGAGAAAAAGAAACAAGCAACTCATCATCCAACTAGTGCACCCGTGCATCCTCCCCTCCCTTCACAAGGGGAAGGGGGAGCCTGCCTAACCTGTGAGCCGGCAGCTCCACCCGCCAGTTCATAGACTGATGTGTATGGGGGCACATGTTACCTCTGGCCTCACATTCCATCTGGATTTTTTCCTTGTGTTGCTGTGCCAGCTTTGAGGGATGGTTGTGATGGCCAGGTGTTCTTTAGTATGCAGGGCAGCATGCATCTAGGGTTAGCTTCCCCAGACGCCTTGTAAGTACTGCCCTTGCGTGTTCAGGGTTCTCTTCCCTGGGGCTTTTGGGACTAAATCCCGTTGGGGGTCTTCGTCGCTTGGTGTTGGCCTCGCCCTTGGGGTTGGGCGGGGATCTTGGGACTTTTAGCCCTGGGTAGGAAGTGATTGTTGCTAGGTGGGGCGCAATGTGGTCGGCGCAGCCTGCAAACACGTGGCGGCCGCGATTCTCTCTGGCTTCCAGCTTGTTTGTGGGATTTCGAGGATTTTGTTTTCTTTCTGTTTTGGCTGGAGGAGCTCTGCCTAACTTCCCACTAGGTCTGCCTAGGTTGTGTTTTAAGTTTGAGGGTCCTCCTCTGTTACCCTCAAGGTTTCACGACTGCTTCTGTGGGCCAGTTTGCCTGGTATTAGACTGGGTTCAACCGACATTGCTAACCCAGTACCTGGGTTCCCTGTAGGGTTACTGCCACCTGCGTGCCCTGGAAAACCCCTAGGGGCTTGAGGTGAGCATGTGTTCATCTTCCGAGTCCTCTCTTGCCTTGTGCGAGGTTGAGGGTTGTTCGTTGCCCCTGTCTCGGTGAGATGATCATCCATGCTGCCTCCATCATGCTGCCTGTTGGGTCGGGGACACCTTCAACCTGGAGTTGGGCTGGACTTGCTCTCTGCTTGTGCTCTAGTTTACTCATTTTTTGTCTGAAGATCTTAGGGGTTAGGTGGTGGCTGCATTGCATGTTAGGTATTCTTTGTTGAAATGAGTCAGGTTGGTTGCCCGATTGAAAGCCCCCAGGAACGGGATTTGAGGGCGTTAGTCGCGTCGACTGGTTTTGTCTGCGTCCCTGCTTCCTGCCAAGGTGGGCGTGGTTTGCCCTGCTCCTTTTCCCCTTCTGCCAGCTCCCAAACATCTGAAGGTTTTGGGGTCGAGGCAGGGTTGAGCTTGGTAGGAGACACAGCTGGCTTCGGGAAATTGCCCCTTCTGATTCGGGTACAGAGGTGGTTGAGCCTGATCATCCCACTGCGGCTTTTGGGTTGACTCGGCAGACCCCCCTTCTTTGAGGCTTTTCTTCCTAGACTCTGCTTTTTCTTCAGGGGTGATGGGCGTGGATGAGGATTCTTTTCCCTGGGGGCCCATGTCTGGGGATCCCAGGGCGGGGGAGTCCAGTTGGAGCTAGTAGGCTCCTTTTGACCCTGCCTGGGCTTTAATACCTTCGGGGCAGGGATTGTTGATGTAGGGGTGGGGGTTTTCGTATCCGACTTCTCTGTATGAATTTGAGATGGGTGTGGCTCTCCCCGGGTGTCTTTGGGTTCCTCGGATTTGTCTTTCCAGAGGTTTTCTGCCTTTTGGATTTCTCCTGCGGAGGTCCAGGAGGTTCTTGGTGATTACCTCCTGCGAGACCCGGGTTACACCTCTATCATGGATCCGGCTTCTTTTGAGTACGGCTCCCCGGAGCTTACCAGACTGATATGCTAATGTCAGACTTTGGCATCAGTCGTGTGTACAGAGTTCTTATGGGGCCTACCGGGGACCACGAGCCAGAACCTGGCCCCCTCTAGAGAGGCAAAGGGAGCAATGGCCTATAGAAACCCCCATGTGGTTGGAAGCATTCTATATCTGCCATCGACCGGGTTAGGCACCCAGAAAGGTAGGCGTCACAAAACAAACCCCTATTCTGGTGAAAATTGCAGCCAAAAGCCGAACAAGTGGATTTGGGTTACCTTCCACAAGTTCCTTGGGTTCTGCTTCTGCTAGGCCGTTTGCTGCTCGATTTTCAGCCGCCCTTTGTGTGCTACGGGGGTTCTGTCTCCCTTGTTCGCCTTAGGGTAAGGGGCAGTTTGCACTGGCTGGGCGCAGGGTGCTGCGCAGCTTGTTTTCACCAGTCATAGCGGCCGGCTCTGTTCCGCCTGGGTACGCTGTACTCTTGCGGGGTTTTCTTTTTCTTTTTGTTTGTCTACCTGGTGGGGGCTCTGCCTTTGGTTCTTTCCCCCTTTGTGCCGAGTTCTCTTCCTTCTTCCGGTGGTTCCCCCTGCTAGGTCCCCGTGAGTGTACACGTCCCGGGCGTTCAGCTCTTAGAACGTTGTTTGGTAGCCATGGGCGCTGGTTAGCAGTACCCTGCCTGGGATTACCTGAGCGTGAGTCCTCTTATAGTAAACCCTCAGGGCCCTGGGAAACCCCTAGGGGGAGCGTGAGCCCGATAGATGTGGCCCCTGGAATCATCCCCTCGCTTTGTGTGAGTTCGAGGGTTGCTCTGTCCCCTCGTCTCAGGGTGACTCTCACGGTTTTGCCTCCGTCTGCAGCCTGTGGGGTCGGTGACACCTTCGGCCCGGGGTCCTGCAAGTTTTGTTGCTTGTTTGTAACTCGGTTACCCAGTCTTATGCTGACTATGTGGGTACAGGCTGCACGGGTGTTGCACATTGGGTTTCAGTGGCAACGCGCTAGTTGTTTGCTCCCCGGAAGCCCCGAGGCTGCCCCGTTTTCGTTGGTGGTCTTGTCGGGTCCCCCCCCCCTTCCTCCCTACATCTGGGTCTTTGCCGTCTGTGGGTTCGGAGTCGGGGCAGGGGCTTCCATGGTTTTGAGACTCGGTTGGTCTCGGGGACTTCCCCTTCCAGGGTAGTGACGGGGGCATTCGAGCCTGTTTCCTCCAGCCGTGTTGTAAAAGTCTGCCAGTGGGCTCCCTTCCTTAGTGCTTTTACATGGCTGCCCCGGTTTTCTTGAGGCTGGGGCTTTGGGGGGACAGCGTCCCCGGGGCCTGCCGGGTGGGTTCCCGGGGCTGGGGTGGGGCTGACGTGGGGGGCCTCAGGCCCCGTTGGTCCCCTCTGGGCGGGGCTTGCGGTTTTGTGGAGTGGGGTTTTTCCTTCCTCCCTCCACACGAGTATTTGGGCGTCGGCCCCTCCTCGGGCTCGGTTCTTTGTCCATTGTGCCCGTTGCTTCCGTCCTGTCGGTGGGTGCTTTTCTACGTTCTTCGCCCCTTTTTCCTGGGATGGGACTTCTCCGTCGTCCCCCTCTTCTGGGGTTCTCCATGACTTTTGGTCTCGGGTGCGACTGGGTTTTTGTGCCTTCGTCCTTTGTGTTTGCTTCTATGTGTTCTCGAAGGTTTGGGACGGTTTTGCTCCTTCCCGTTTTACTGGTACATCTGTCGTCGTTCGGTGGGGCTTCCCTCCGGTCCTTTCTAGGGCTTGTAGGTCCTATTCCGGGCAGCTTCTGGGTTTTTAGCCTTCTCGTTCATTTGTTCATATCTCTTCTCTCCGCGCTGTGTCTCGGCATTGCTCGTTTTCCTTTCGTTCTGGTCTGGGATGCCGGATTGGGCTCCTTGTAGCCGGATTGGGCTCCTTGTAGCCGGATTGGGCTCCTTGTAGCCGGATTGGGCTCCTTGTAGCCGGATTGGGCTCCTTGTAGCCGGATTGGGCTGCTTGTAGCCGGATTGGGCTGCTTGTAGCCGGATTGGGCTGCTTGTAGCCGGATTGGGCTGCTTGTAGCCGGATTGGGCTGCTTGTAGCCAGATTGGGCTTCTTGTAGCCGGATTGGGCTGTTTGTAGCCGGTTGGGCTGGTTGTCGCCGGTTGGGCTACTTGTAGCCGGTTGGGCTCTTTGTCGCCATGTTGGGCTACTGGTAGCCCGCTTGGGTTCCGATTCTTTTCGTTGTTTTCCTTACATTAGCCAGCTAAGTTGGCTTCTGTTTCCATGAGTTGGCTTGTTTCATTAATGGATCGCTCGGGATATGACTCGTTGAGCTACTTTTCTGCTCTGTTGTTGGACAGAGTAGGATGGACCTGTGTAGCCCAACCTGTTGGGCTACTTTTCTTTCATGTCCTACACATGCGCCGTGGGAGTTGGGAGTTTGTTTTGGTTCAGGGCAGTGTGCATACGTGCTGGTGTTCTGCGTCCATTTTCTCTCGGGGGGGCTTCGCCTCTCGCTCTTATCATTCTCCAGTCCATGCCCCGTTGCTCTTAGGGGTGTTCTGGAGTGCCGCTATGGGGAGGTCACAGGGTTTTTCCCTGCATTTTTGGGTGGGGGCGCCTCCTTCACCGCTCCCCTCCTCTTCTCCGGCGTGAGCGGCTCTGGCTTGCTTTCCGCGGGCGGTGCTCCCGTTTTTCTCGGCTATGGGTGCACGATACCCTGGTGAGTGGTGCAGTCTGGTGTCTCCTTCATCCTAACGCTGTTTTGTTTTTGGGAGTAGGAATGGGTGTACATATGTACTTGAGAACGTAGAACATAAAAACCGAGGGTTTGGGTCACTCGGTGCTCTACCATTCAGCTCTGTTCGGACTGTTCTCTGACGGTTCTTGCTGGAACCACAGGGGTTTGGCTAACCGTGAGGTTCATGTCCGGGGTGTGTCCTGTGTCCTGGCAGACAGCTATCTCGGTTCATTCCTCTTCGCGGGTTGGCCAGTCGTCGCCGACTCGTTTTGTTGGCTCTGTCGGACGTATGGACTCCTGGCCATGGATGTCTTCGAGTCAGTGTGGTCTAGGCGTCGCCCATTTTATGTGGCACCCTTTCCCACCTGCGAGGCATTCACGGTGGATGCTTTTCGGCAGGACTGGTCGAGGTGGGGGTACCTGTTCCTCTTCTCCCGGTCCAGCTGTTGTTTCGGGTTCTGGCTCGGTTGCAGCCCATCCCACGAGAGCAGTCCTTATGGTTCCTTGGTGGCCGGCCCAGTCTTATTTTCAGACACTGCTTGATAGGTGTCTGAACCCGGGGTGTTTTCCCGCGGCTCCGCCTCTTTCGGCAGGTCGAATCGGTCCTGTACGTGACTGGTTCGGCCTTCTCCTCGGCTCTTCGTGTCTGGTATTTTGACGCGGGTATCACCATCTCTGTGGTGTTCAGGTGGCTTTGTTGACGGTGTCCCACCTGCGAGCTTCGTCTTGGCGACAGTATGACGTTTCGTACACTTTCTTATGTTTTGTTTCACCTCCGGCCTGCTCATGCGTCGCCTGAGCCGTCCTGGTCCTTGTTCAGGGTGCCTTCTTATCTTCTCCTCAGTTTGTGGTAGCCCCTTCGGTTCAGGTTTCTGCTCTTTGATACTGGTGGTAGATTTGTACGTGTTCAGCCTTTCTCCGTCCTGGCGACGGTTGAGACGGCTGCTTTCCGGAGGGGTTCTTGGGGTATTGATGCTTGATTGGTTTGGCCGAGGGTGCGTCCTGTGTTGTCTGGTTGTGCTTTTTGCCGTTGCCAGCATACCGTGTCTGGGGATGCGCTGTGGTTGATCCGGTTCCCTTCGTTCCCTGTTTTCAGGGCTCGGGTCTCCCAGGTCGTCTGCAGAGTTTTTCATTCTTCCAGCCTGTGGTCTGTCTTTATGCCCGTGCTGTTCAGACGTTTACAGCTTTTGCTGTTGTGTTGGCGACGTCTAGGGCTCATTTCGGGCGCAGGGATTTGTGGGTTGCACAGGTTCTTGGCCGCCCATTTTTTATGCGCATCTGCTCCTGTGCGTTCTTGTTGCCTTGGGTCGCAGGTTGCGACCGGTTGTCTTGGCTTTGCGTTGCAGAGTTTGTGGCGGCTGCCGCCCGGGTTAGCCCTTTCTTTTCCTTCTCTTTGGGTATGAAGCTCCAGGGAGCCGTAGGGGCTCCCCACAGAAAACCAGCGTTGAATGTAATGAAATGCCATTTTCTGGGTGAGCCCCGGAGGCTCCCTGGCAATCCTCCCTCCCACCGGTCGGCGGTTTTTTCGCGTTGGTTGAAACTTAGCTTCCGAACTGAAGCTTGGCAGCCGGCACGGTAGGTCTGGGGCTCCCCCCTCCCCCTCTCGGGGCGGGGAGGGCTGCGCGGACGATCGGCGCGGCAGTAAAGTGTGATGTTTGCTTGTTTCCTTGTGATTGTAGGGAGTTTCTACCTCTCTGTTTGTTTTTTTTTTGTTTTAGTTTTTTACCATGTGGGGTTTGTTTTGTTATGCCTACCTTTCTGGGTGCCTAACCCCGGTCGATGGTAGATAAGGAAAACCCCAACCACAAAGGGGTTTTCCAGGGCCATTGCTCCCTGAAACCTCTCTGAAGGGGCCAGGTTCTGGCACTGGTCCCTGGTAGGTCTGAACTCCTTAGCTAATGTCCCGGTCTAATATAACATACATTAGCCCGATAAGCTCCAGGGAGCCTCCAGGGCTCACCCAGAAAATGGCGTTTCATTACATTCAATGCTGGTTTTTTAAATGATGCTGTGGACACACGCTGAACAGCAGTGCTGTGAGATCATGCTGCATGCACCTTGATCTCACAGCACTGATTCAGCCTTGGGTGCTCAATCAGTACAGATGCCTTCTCACACAGGAATGGTGTCCATAATTGTTTTTTCAAAATGATGCCTGTTTACTGGAAGCCAGAGAAATCTGATGTAACCCTCATGTCCTCGCAGGATTTTTAAATGTTATGCAGTATTCTAAAGCATATACAGTATGGCTTGATCAGTGCTGTCAGTTAGGCCAAAAGCATATATAGGATTTGGGTAGTGGGAGGGTTGAGGTTTTTATAAGGGTGCTGAGAAACCAACTTATCGACTGTATGGAAAAGAATGAGGGTAGAGTATATAATCCAGGTCATAACACGTATACATAATTTTGTCTGTTGTCTTGAGTGTTAATTATATGAATGTTGTTATATTTACAGTATGCGCGCTCTTTTCTGGAGCTTTTCCTGCGCAGTGCTATGCCTTTGATGGACAAATCCCTACGCCTGCACAATCAAGAGGTGGTTACCCTCATGAAAAGCCTTCAGGGTTCAACAAGAGTTTTACAGCATGTGTGTACACACTCCAAGGTAAATAACTCTTTAAATAAAATAATTTATCTTATTTGTAATTGCAGTGATAATTGACATGTCATCATTCATATTAATGAGGTATCCCTCCAAAGGAATACTTTATAGTTCTTATTAGTGAGTAGATGCCTAGGGATAATCCCATTAAGTTTGGTTACAAACCAAGGTTAATGGGAATATCCCCCTTCGATGTTTTGAAAATATATTCTAGTCTTGTTTGTAGCAATGAAGCCAACTCTATACGTAACTTTAATAACAAATATGACAAAACTTGAAGACAGTGTCTGGTGACAAGTGGTCTGGTGACTGGTGATAAATTTAGTTCACAGTGCATCACTCCATCACAAAATTACTACAATACCAGGTTCCCAAAACACCTCTAATACACTACCATTGCTACACAACAGCACGAGCACTTTATCCCACTCACTCTACAGTAGCTTACACTCATTACATTAGTCTTAACTCATTGATTTCCATATACTCATTTTATTTCCTGTAAAGTACTCATATTAACACACTGTATTCACAACATAAGTCCTATAATTATTGTACCCCTTATTTCATTACTCCACTTTTTCATGTCTTGAGAAATATAACCACTCTTGTGTGGTTATGATAAAAATATATCTAGTTTCTTATATTTTCTTAATCTCTTGTAGGTCAATCAAGATACAACTTTAACCCGTTATGTTCCACTGGTCAAGAAGTCGCTGGAGATGCTGGTGTATCGGGTCAAGGCTATGCTTGCTCTCAACAAGTGTTGCAATGCTTTTTGGATGGGTAACTTGAAGAACAGAGATCTGCATGGGAAAGAAATACTTTCTCAGGTAATAAAGCAGTTTCATGTTGATAATGACAGGTAGGAGGAGTGATGTTTGGGTTATATTGTTAATGGGAAAGGCTCCTTTGGATATGAATGCACCCATTTTTCCGAATGTGAAAACAGTATACTGTACCATTTGAAATCATTCATAACTTTTCTTGGGGGAGCCCCTACGGCTCCCCGGGGCTTTAACAGGCTGATATGCTAATGTCAGACTTTGGCATCAGTCATGTGTGTATGGAGTTCTTTGGGCCTACCAGGGACCACGGCCAGAACCTGGCCTCCTAAGAGAGACAAGGGGAGCAATGGCCTATAGAAGCCCCAGTGTGGTTGGAAGCATTCTGTATCTGCCATCGACTGGGTCAGGCACCCAGAAAGGTAAGCATCCTAAAACAAATCCCTATTCTGGTGAAAATATTGCTACCAAAAGCCGAACAAGTGGATAGACCTCCCCAAACAAAAACGAGCAAACAGGTGTGATGTCACCTGTTGCTGCGCTACCGTCTGCGCAGCTCCCCTTTCCCCGGGAGGGGGAAGGGTGAGCCCCAGACCTACTGCACCGGCGATCCACACCCCAGTTCTTGAGGGTGATATAGGCAGCGGTTGTGTGCTCTGGCTCCAGACTTTTATAGTGCTGTCCCTTGTGTGTTGCGGCTGTTCTCCAGGGGTGCAAGAGCCAGGAGTTATTCTTCAGTACTCGAGCTGCATGCGCCTCGGGTTCCCTTCACTGCCCTGTAAATACTAAATGAGTTTGAGGGTTGTTCGGTCCCCTTGTCTCAGGGTGACCCTCATGGTTTTTGCCTCTGTGATGCTGCTTGTTGGGTCGATGACATTTTCGACCCTGAGTTTTGTGAGTTTTGCTGCTTGCTGGTGACTCAATTTACCCAATCTGTGGATGATCTTCTTTGGGTACAGGCTGCGCAAGCACTGCATTCCAGGTTTCGTTTGTTGCAACGGGCTCGGTTGGTTGCTCACCTGGATGCTCCGTTTTGCTTATAGGGACCCGGACATGGGGGTGGGGGTTGCCTCAACCCTGGTTCAGTTCGCACCTCCTCGTCCCGAAACGTCTGAGGGTTTCAGAGTCGGGGCAGAGGTTAGTTGGTCTTGAGACTTGGGCAGCCTCGGGGGATGCCGCTTCCGGTGTGGCGACGGAGGCATTCGAGTCTACTCCCCCTGCCCGAAGCCTCTGGGTCTGGCCAATGGGCCCCCTTCTGTCTGGCCTCTACGGCTGCACCGGCCTTGTCTGTTGGGGTCAGTGCTTGGGGAGAGGACTTGGCCCCGGGTCCTGTGGAGGAGGTCCTTGGTACTGGGGAGGGGCTGACTTGGGGGCCTTGGGCCCTGCTGGACCCTGCCTGGGTTTTTCTGCCCTCTGAGCGGGGCTTACTGTTACAAGGAGTGGGGGGTTTTCTTTTCTTCCCTCTGCATACGAGTTGGACTTGGTGTCTGCCCCTCCCCTGGTTCGGTTCCGTGTTCCCCCTGGGTGCTTCGGTTCCGTCTTTCCGGAGGTTTTTGGCTTATCGCATCCAACCTGCTGCGGTGCAGGCGGCCCTTGCGGCAAACCTCCTGCGTGACCCGGATTATGCCTTGGCAATGGATCCCTCAGCTTTCAGGTTTGGGACTTTGTTCCCTTTCTGGCTCCACTACAAGGTTCCGGAGTTGTCCTGGCTCGCGGACTGTCCTGTCTTTACCTTGGAGGCCTGGCACTCCTTCTGCCGTTCCTGCGCGCTTGAGTGGCGGGAGGTTTTGATGGTGCTGCAGGTTTTCCTTGGGGGCAACCTAGAGCACCTCAATGAGTGCTTGTTTGCTCCTGCCCTTCCTCGGGATGTTGATGTCGTTTAGCTCCATGTGCAGGTTCCCTTCCTTTTGGGCGCTGGTCGCTGAGGACTTGCGCACCCGGGCCTTTTGGCTTCGGCCTTGTGTTTCTTTTTCCCTCCTCGAGCTGTCTTCGGACTGACTCACGGAGGATGTGGGGACGCTAGGGGCTGTTCCTGGTTCTGGCGCCTTGGCCTCAGTGGCTTGCTCGTTGGCTGCCTTGCTGAAGCTTTTCGCGCCGATCTTGCAGAATGCGGTGGTGCTGTTTTATGCTTCCCTGCTCGTGTGTCGGCAGGCTGTGTTTGCCTCTTCTGTTTAATCCGCCTGGGCCTTGGCTCTTAGGATGTCTTCTCCATTTTGTCCTCTCCTGTTTGAGGCTTCAGTCGTTGCGCGGTATATTCAGACTGCTTCGGCTTCTTGTCGTCCTATGTCGGACTTGCTGGTTCTCCGGGGGTCCCGTGGTGGGCCTTCCAGGAAGGGTCGTGCCAAGGTTTGGGGTTCCTCTCGTCGTGGTAGGACACTGCTGTTGGGTTTGGGTTCGGCTCCTCCCTCGGACCCGCCTTCGTCTGGTCGGCGCGGTGTTCGCTCTGTGCGAGGTTCTGGGTTTCGTAAGGGGTGCCAGCCCTTTCGCTGTTTGCCCCATTGACGAGGTGATGGGGGGGAGGCTTGCATTGTTTGCTCACGCCTGGTCCCATGATTCGTGGGCGTTTTGGGTCGTTTCACATGGCCTCCGGTGGCGTTGGGGGTTCGGGGCTGGTGGGGCAGGCCACTTCCTCTGTGCTGTGTCAGGTCATCTTGAAGTGGGTTTGCTTGGGCGTGGTCAAAACGACAACGTCCCTCAGATGGGGTTTCCCATCCGTTTCCAGTCCCGAAACGGGGCTGTGCGGACCGGAGGATCATTCTGGACTTGTCCAGTCTGAACTCCTGGGTTTATTGCCCCTCCTTTCGGATGACTACAGTGTCCCAGGCTCGGCTCCTGTTGGAGCCAAGCGTTTGGATGGTGTCCCTGGAACTCCGGGACGCTTATTGGCACGTCCCGATTCATCCGGGGTTCTGGGACTGGCTCAGTTTTGTTGTGGGGCTTCAAGGTTACGGTTTCGTTGTCTCCCGTTCGGGTTGAACCTGGCACCTTGCATGTTCACGCTCCTTACACGGGTCGTGGTGGCCCATCTGCATTTGTTAGGTGTTCGGATGTTGGCCTACCTCGACGATTGGCTGGTTTGGGCTCCCAGCCGGTCCAGTTGTCTGCTAGACAGGGATTTGGTTCTTTCCCAGCTATCCGGGTTTGGGTTCTTGGTGAACTGGAGGAAGTCCCATCTGGTGCCCTACCAAGTTCGGTCGTGGCTGGGTCTTGTGTGGGACTCTCGGACCGCTTCCTTGTCTCTTCCTCCGCAGTCTCTCCTTCGGCTGCGGTCCCGCTTGCGCCTGTTTCTGGGGGGCTCCTGGGTCACCCGGCAGTTGCTCAAGGGTTTGTGCGGGAGCCTGAACTTTGCGATGTTGGTCTACCCGCCGGGTTGGGTTTGGCTTCGTCCTGGTTCTGGATCCTTTAGGGACGTCCTTTTTTTTCCGCATCTCTTGCGATCACAGGGTTCGACCCGCAGGGGCTTTGCGTCGCCGGCTTCCTCTTCAGGTTTTTCGAGGTTCAGTGTCTTGGCGTCTGCCCGAACCCTCGCTCAATGTGTTCATGGGATGCGTCATATCTTGGTTGGGGCTTTGTGACCAGTGCTCACCAGGCTGGCCAGGAGTGGTGGGGTCCGTCCTTCTGTCGAGCCCACAGCATGGTGCGGGAGTTCGCGGCTGTGTGGTTTGCACTTCGGAGGATTCGGGTCGCCCGCGGATCTACGATCCGGCTCCATTTGGACTGCTCCCCAGTTGTTCATTGCCTGAACCGAGGGGTTCGATGCTGTCCTTGGCTCTTTGGTGCTGGTCGCTTCGAGTGACTCGTCTGCTGAGTTCTCGGGGTTTGGCTCTCCTGGGAGTTCACATGCCGGAGTGTACAACATTTTGGCTGATGGCCTGTCCCGTTTCGTTCCCTCTCCATGGAATAGACGGTAGTTGCCGACTCCTTCTGTTGGCTCTGCCGGACGTTCGGGCGCCCCGAGATGGACCTCTTTGTGTCGGCATGGTAGCAGCACCTTCCCCAGTATGTTACACCCTTCTTCGATTACAAGGCTGTCGGGGTAGATGCCTTTCGGCAGGACAAGTCAAGGTGGAGGTGCCTGTACCTCTTACCCCCTGTTCAGCGGTTGCTCCAGGTTCTGACTCGCTTGGAGACCTACCAGGGGAGAGTAGTCCTCTTGGCCCCTTGGTGGCCGGCCCAGCCATTTTTTCAGGCGCTGCTTTCCCCGTGTCCGAACCTGAAGGTTTTCCCGCGGTTCCTCCTCTTCAAACAGATCAGACCAGTGTGTCACATGGCTGGTTCGATCTTCTCCTCGAGTCTTTGCATATGGTGTTTTTGACTCGAGTTTATCATCATCTCTATGGTGATCAGGTGGCTTCCTTGTTAGTGTCCCACCTACTGTTTTCGCCTCGGTGGCCGTACAAAGTTTCCTGGCGGTCCTTCCGTTTCTTCTTGTGTCTTCGACGTTGTGCTTCGCTTTCTGTTAAGGTGGTGGTGTCCTTTCTCTCTTGGTTGTTCCAGGACCGTCACCTTATGCCTAATACTGTCGCATCATATCGTGCGGCGCTGGCAGAGCTGCTTCTGCTTGCTTTCAGTATTGATGTTACTTCTGCGCCATTTCGCAAGCTGTCTCAGGCGTTGTTTCAGCTCCGGCCTGCTCATGCGCCGCATGATCCGTCCTGGTCATTGGACGGAGTGCTCTCTTATTTTCTTCTCCTCGTTTGTTGTGGCCTCTTCGGTTCAGGACTGTTTCTCCTAGTTTCTTTTTTCTGTTGGCATTGGCCTCTGAGAGTCGGGTTGGTGAGCTTTATGAAACTAAAAATTGACAAAAAAAAGCCTGGAAAAAGTACAGAGGACAATAGAGAGGCACTAAATTACCACACATAAATAATATTTGCACAGACGAGAGCACGAATTTAGGCACGAGAAAGTCACGCCCGACACAGCTTGATCGAGTTCTATCAAAAGGATACTAGAATATGACAGGAAAATGAAGGCTGTGTAGTTAGTTTTTTTTCCTAGACTGTTAAAAGGTATTTGATACTGTTCCTCAACCCCAAACTGGTGTACAAGATGGAGCGCCAGTTGCGGTAATTGGAAGACACAGCTCGGAATCTCGATGGTTCTCATACTGGCCAGCCTGGTGACGGCTCGCCAGCAGTTCTCTCTCAGTCTCGATACGACCCGGCGAGAGCGGTAGCAGTCCTGGTCGTCGTTCGATGGCAGCAAGACGCCTTGGTGAGAGAAGGTGGGCACCACCCCTGCAACCCCTCCCTTCAGTGACCAGAGGGCCAGTGTGGGAGCAACGGGAGTGTGGGCCCCTGTAACTCTCGGGGCCCCCACTGCTTGCAGCCCGACGCTGCAAGCAAACCTCCAGCTGGGATGAGTGCGTTCCCCTGGCGAGGTAGCGAGTACCAGGTAGAGTGCAGGTACTCACCTTGCCTTACTGACTCCGGGCGAAAAGGTAGCGGAGTGTTGTGATACAGCGCCAGTCTAGCAAGCCCTCAGTGACTGTTGAGTGATTGACAGCGACGCAAGCAGTCAACTAACTCCTTGCCGAAGGTGACAAGGAGATCAACCGTTGTGACACCAACGAGGAGGAGTGAGGATCACCTAGGAAGCGCGATACTATCTAATGAACACCCGGCAACAGCAATAGACTCCTGAACTCAGAGTAAAGTCAGCAGATTTATAAGGTTGATCATAATCCACTCCCCTTCCCCCCGTCCCATCCCAAGTCCTTATTCTGACCCCTTCCATGTGCTATATAGTCGTGATGGCTTAGCGCTTTCCCTTGATAATTCCCTCCCTCCCTCCCTCCCCCTTGTGCAAGCTATTCCTAAACCATGTATTTATAACTGTGGGTTAATAATTACTCATATCTGTAGAGTTGTTATAGTGGTATACATTATGTACATTTCTTTAAAGAGGCTGTATGCTATCTCAAAAGGTCAAGGCAACGACTTAAAAGATATCAAGTAATGTGGTGTTAGAGCCGGGAGCCGGTCGGCCGAGCGGACAGCACACTGGACTTGTGATCCTGTGGTCCCGGGTTCGATCCCAGGTGCCGGCGAGAAACATGGGCAGAGTTTCTTTCACCCTATGCCCCTGTTACCTAGCAGTAAAATAGGTACCTGGGTGT